>JARHVA010005343.1:947500-1236535 GCA_037957365.1 Torreya grandis
AAAATACCAATGATGATGTACAAACCAATGATCCTGCTCCACCACATGGGGCTATTGATCCACTTCCACCTATTGTTAATAATTAAGTAGTCCTCAACAAAGGTTTTATTTTACAAAATTTTAGAGAAATAATTAAGGAACAACCTAAAGATCATACACTAATTTTGCAATCTATCATGGACATAAAAAAGGCTAAGTAAGTTGAGTCTTCCATTCATTCAGAGCAGCTAGTTATAAATGACACTACAGGGGAAACTATGTCTCAACCACCCCTATAGTAGCCCAATCTTCTTATATACCACCAATTATAGCTAGTACATCCCTATCTCTTTATGTAATAACCCTTATGCAAGAGATCCAATCTCTTTAATCCAAGGTGCAACAACTTGAGCAAGGTACCACTAAACCTACATAGGAATTAAATTCTTTTGCTTTATTGCATACCCCATTGGCATGTCACATTGCTTCTACACCCTTAAAAAAAGGTTTTATTCAACCCAAAATCACTTTATATGATGGTAAGGGTGATCTAGAGACACATTTGAGAGATTTTCACATAACATGTTTGGATTATGTACCCAATGACTGGCTACTTACCAAACTATTTCCATGAAGCTTAAAGGATTATGTTTTACAATGATTTTATAGTTTTACCAAATTAGTCAGTCATAACCTATAATCTTTTAGCAGACATGTTCCTAGCACATTCAATATCAACATTGGTGAGTAGAAATAAAGGTCAAATGAGCCCCTCATGGATTATGTTCTTAGATACAAGACTATTCTCGCTAAACTAACTAGCCCCATGGCTAATCAAGAGTTATAGGAAATCTTAAAACATAGCCTTCTACCAACATTGCATGAATCTATTATGTTCAAAAGATTTTCTTCCTTCATCGAATTGTGTTATACACTTAAGGGAAGAGAAATCAAGCTAATTTCAATGGGCAAACTTAAGTATTCAAGTATCTTAGACATAACCAACAAGAGTAATAAAAAAGTACCATACAAGGGTCAAAATTAGTGATACAACGAATTATTAATAGCATTTTATGATTTTCACAAGGCACCAAGACACACCACAAATAGATGCATCAGTTTGCAACATAAGATACAAGACTTGATAGATGATAATCTACTTGATCTGGGCACTTTAGTTGAACTTCCAAAGACAAAATCAACACAAGATAAATATTTGAAAATATTTTTAAATCCCTTTCCACAACATTCACAACAATAAAAAGAGGACACATTAGGTGTTCATCATACATACCATATACATCCTCCACCAGCTACATATCAGGCATGTTTATTTGAGGCACATCCTTTGAGAGGTATGATAGGTGTGTATGAGTCCAGAGTTCTAGCCAAGCCTTTAATATATTTTTCAGATTAGGAGATTATGGAGAATAATACAAGCTATAATTAACTTTTCATAAAAGCACATATTCATCATCAGCCTATTCATAGTGTACTCATTGCCAATGGTTCCAGTCTAAACATGTGCACCTTCACACTACTTTAGCATTTGGGTTATTCAGATCAGGATATCACTCTAACAGACATATTTATTAGTGGTTTCAGTGGGAATATTTATATTTCATTGGGAAATATAGTGCTTCCACTATAGGTTGGTTCTACATATGTGGTCACCCCATTCACTATAGTTCCCAGTATAAAAGTTTTTAACATACTACTTGGTCGACCATGGATTCAAAAACTCAAGGCAGTAGTTTCTATAGTTCATAGATGCATGAAGTTCATTCATGCTAATTATGTTATCATAGTTGATAGAGTTGTTTATGAGTCACCATCCCCACTTTAGAGCCATTTAGCTGCTTACAGTCACCAGCTCTAGTTCTTCCATTAGTTTCAATTTCTCCTCTAATTTTAGTATAACTTCAACCATAGTTGTGACATCCATCACCAGTACAAAGTTTTCATACACCCCCATAGTTTTAGGATTATAAAACACCTCCAATGAAATTATTCACACTTAGAGCAATTACATTGAGGTCTCATACAACTATATAGAGAACACCTATTTAGAGATCCCCTTCTACTTCCAGATGGTCCTTAAGAGCCCTATAGTTGTATCCACTTCTTAGAGTTACAAGGGGACCCCATATTTAGTTTCCACTTCAGATATTTTAAATAAATTATGATGTACATAGATTTTATCATCTCAATCTTAGACATACACCCATGCCTCACGATCACACATGATCTAGTTGTTCAATATAGAACACCATGATAGGGAGTCTCATCTGAGACTCATCATTTAGTAACATTTATTCCTAGTTTTTGATGTACATAGCTTATATCAAAATACAAAAAAAATCAAAACATATCTAAAATACCAAAACATATTAATTATATACATCATCCATGATTTACATTGCTTCTATCATGCTAGGAATTACATTTACTATTTCATGCTATTGTATGCCAATTTTCTACATTACCATACTTCACTTGATCTTCTTTGAGTGTGTGCAGTGACATCTAACTCTTTGAATAATTCATTATACCCATTGAGGGGGCACTCCTAATTATATATTAAATACACACATTTATATACATATCCATTGGGGGAATCTTATACATGACTACACTATACAAGTTTGTCCTACACTACACACTCTGAGCTATCATGCTAATGTACATTATTTTATAGCTTACACATAATATTATATAAACATTTCACTAGTATCTAGCACTTTTGTATCTCTTAGCATATACCTAGTCTTATAATATGCTTGTTTTACATAATTTCACATTTGTTTTGATTAGTTAGATGTGCTTGTATCTTTCCAACTATTACATGCTTTTTATTCTTGCTTAGCATAGCTTGTGTGATTAGATTTCCAATTCCATATTATCTCCTTCTTGTACCTTATGAGATTTGATAACGTCCTTTTATTCTATTCATGTGTGTGACTTAGGACACCTACCAATGTCTTTTACTTTTACTCTTCCATATGCTTGTGGTCTTTGTGCCAAATTTGCTTGTTTTACTTGTATGTATATATGACATTTGAACATGCTTTCCATGTTTGTTTTCTATTTTGAGTAACATGTGCCCATGTCCCTTATTTTCATGGTCCCTTGGACATCCTTGTATTCTTATTACTTAATTTTTTGTTTGATTTTCAATGTGTGTAATTCCATGATCCATATCATGCTTTTCCCTTGCTTTCTTAGATGTCGTTATGGACATCATGCTCCATCCCTCCAACTAAAAACTAACAACTAATAATTAATATGTAACATTTCTAGTTCAATAATTTTCACATGATTTAATATTATTATATATATCTAGACATACCCCTGTTGATCTAACAATCTATCAGTACAAACATTGCTATATCTTGAAACATATTGTCAAATATCAAATGCTATATCATATATCTATACAAGTTATCACAGTTGTAGGACTCTTTTCTTCTGAGGGCAGTCATTTTAGGTTCATCATTATTAACCTTAGAAGATGGGGTTTTTTAATAGAGACTAAATCTCTTAATATTCTAAACAATAACATTCAGACCACTCAGTATAGAATCTAGAGGTCAAACCAGCCAAAATAGAAAAGAAAAATAGTGACAGTTCTAGATCAGTAACAAGTTTTTAGACAGGACAAAAGTGCAAAAAATGTATAGTAGCACCAAATACAAGGGTGTCCACATTTTGTAACTCCTATATAGGTAGAAAAACACTCAAGTTTTCTATAAATAGGAAAAAAGTTCAATTTAGAGATAGTTTTTGCACTTCCAAATCAGTCAGATTTAGTACAATTTTCTTAGATATAGGGGTTATCATGCACAGTATGATGGTTATCACTTTTAGTTTAGATTGGGAAATTGAAATAACTTATATATTAGAATCCATGTTATAGACATTAGTGATTGGGGGAAATGTATGTAGCATATTGATCTTTTTTTATTTCTAAGTTTAGTTTATTCCAGGCATTCTCAATAGTTGCATCCCTTACTCCATCTATAAGTGGTTGGCATCATTTTTGAGTTGAACTTTCATAAAAGTTGAAATTTTTGAGTACCTAAGTTCTCAAGTTGGATTTCATATAAGCCTAGTACATTAGTCTCATAATGGTTTTCATACAAGTCTAATCTCCATCTTTCAAAATGGCCAAGAGTGGCCTAGTTTCTAGCATACATTTAGGCTATCCATGCCACATTATCAAATTTACAACACATTCATGGACTCTATGATCCATTTAATACGAAATATATTCTATAGCAATATCACTTCATAGCTTCAATTCATGGGGTAATGATGGATCCAAAGGGTCAGCCTTTATATTCTTGACCCACCTATTCAGAGGGATTAGACACATAGTCCAAACATTGATTAACACATGCATGATTCATTAAATTCACTTAGTTGGTAATAATGGAGCCAAAGGGCCAACCTTTGAATTCTTAAGCCACCTTCTAGAGAATTGAGTACTCAACTCTATTCACAATATTACTCTTGATTCAACACGTACCCAACACAATATAGCACAATCCAATATCACAATAGGTTTTGTATTGGTTCATGTACATGATGACGTGTATTCATTCCTTTCTCTTCCTCTTACTTAGATTTTGTTCATTCTTATTTTAGATATAATGTATCTAGTAAGAAATGATCTACTTTATATTTTCATTTATAGATTCACACTTCACAATGTGCTCTCTCTATGCACATCCAATATTACCTAGCTTCATGAGCTTCTCCCTTACGGGTAGGTTTAGGTATGCTTTCTTTTTTCCCTTTATCCTAGTATTTCACTTTGATGCATCACTATAATAAAAGGGGGGAAAATGTAGTCATATAAAATATGAAATTGGATGACTCAGGCATGTATAATGATACCCAACCCATTAGGTCCTTCTTCTTACTCATACAACCCTTTTAAGATATTCTTTCAATAATTACCAATCATTTTTAACCTTTTGAACTTAGCTCTTTCAGACCCAAGCAACCCTTTTAGGCCTAGATCTACCCCTAGGTCTCATGTCCTTAGGATAATAGTGCCTAACTTGGACATGAGTGCTGAAACCCAGGGTGTCTTGATTTTGGCACTATTGTCCAAGTTCAAAATTACTCCTAACAATCAAATTATTTTGGATCTTTATATTTTTACTTGTCAACCTAATATAAGTTCATTTAACCCATGATCATTAATTACCCTATAAAATTCCATTTATAGGGGTTGACACTCATTTATAGAAAAAATCAAGAATATAAGTACACTCAAACACTCTTCCCCATTCTCTGCATACAGCCTTCCAAGAGTATTTGAAACCTATTCAAGCACTCACACTAGTACCTAGTCATTGAAAGTACATACAATTTTGCATCTATTTGCATATATCACACATAATTGCACCAAGCACTTCAATGGGAAAACTATATTAGCTTGATCCCTCTTCAGAGTATTAGTATGTAGGAAGTGTGCCCACACATGGGGTGTGAAGTGCATCCAACATATCCTTTAACCACTAACTCCTCTCTCTTTCCCAATTTTTCATTTAAGTTAAATCATAAAGAGATCTTAAGGATTTAAATGACTAAATCAGACACATAGTGAGATTCACAAGCTTTTAAGCCTCAAAAATTCATAGATAGGGTAACATAGGCTTGCCGAACAGAACTTAAAAAGATTTTAGCCTCAAGACAATAATGCCAAAATAGTTATACAATACCAGACAATAGGGTGTCCACTTTTGGTGCTCCTGTCCAACCTAGAAATGAAGTTCATGAACCTGTTCCATCCTATTTTCCAATCTTGTTCCTCTAGTATCAGGGCCTATCTCAGTCTGGATCAACCAGAATAAGCTAAGTTATATTTTCTCTCACTTCCTACTATATTTAGAAAAGGTAAAAATACTATCTATTTACATAAATTAGTAGGTTAATTAAAGCATAATATTCATTGATTTACGTTGCTCAAACCCATTTATTATTTAGGAATTAAACACTTAATTTTCTAAAATAATAATATAGTTTCATGATCATAATTAATTTCATGCTCCTCATTGAGATTCAAGTGAATAATAACCATTTATTTTTATTTTAACACATGGATCCAATTGTATAAAATAGAGTTGGGAAACATGGACCTCCTACAAAATCATATTTTTTATGGAAAAATATTAATTACTAGATAGGGTCCATAATCATGTTAGCTACAACAAGACAAACACCCACAATACTTGCATGAAATCTTAGAAACAAAGTACCACATATTCATCCAAGTAACATAGCTATCTTTTTTTATTATGAGAACTAGCCTAATTCTACCAATATAACAATAACTCTCATCCATAATATGCCTCACTGATGGAAATCTTATATTTATATTCACATGCTCAAGATCAATGCTTAAACTATTTATCTTCTTCAATGAACTCAATTAGGCCTACAAAAAATTTCTCAATTTTATTAATTCATATATTGGTCATATAAAGACCAATGATACTATTCATTCTCTTAATTATCAACTACCTTCTTATAACTTACAACTATCACCTTCATGAATTCAATCTTCTCTCTTCTTCAAATTCTTCTACAAGCTTCTCAAGGCTCAATAACCTCAAATATTCAGTTGTACTTCATTCACATATCCAAACACCATATATGGTTTCTTATCATCATAACATAGCTATTCAAATTCATTTAAAATCTTCCATTACTCTCTAACCCATTACATACACCTCTTCTCAAACTCAAGACTAGTTTTGCTTGTAGCCCTTAAAACATACAAATATCCTAGTATTGACCAAATACACATGTTACTGATAACCTAAGAATAATTTTAAATACCCATTACACTCTTTTTAATGATCCCAAACTCTAAATATTCAACTATATCTTTGCTACACTTTTTTTTTACTTTCTCAGTTTTTCTTTAGGCCTAATTGGATTTCTTAAGAAGATTATCACTTCACAACACAATCTTTCATAAAAAATAGAGACTCCAAAATATAATATTAGATGTTAAAAAACATAATTAATCTATATAAACCATTCTATATCATTCTCATAAAAAAATTCACCTTCTAACATCAAAAATACAAAAAATAGGCTTGAAAATAGGGTCTTCTTGAAGGAAACACAGGTCTGTTAATTGAGATTTCTCTTTGTTCACTATTAAAAAGATTATTTAAAAGGATTATATCTTCTTAATTTTTTTTTTCTCATCTTTCAACCCCTTTCAATAATTTTATTGAATATTGTATATATATAAATATGGATTTTAGACAAGAAACAGGGTTTTGTAGGCCTATAGACTTGTATTTTACATTTTTACCTCTTGACATTATCCCAAACACTATAAAACATTATACAACACTTTTAAAAAACCTAAAAAAAGAGTTTTATACAAAATTTAAATATTTTCTTGTGGTTAATTTTCTCAAAAACTAATTTTAATTCTTCAAACCCTAGTTAAGGTTTTGGTAGACCAACAAGCAATACAAAATTCATATCTCAACTTTTATGAGGTTTAAATACTTAAAAACAATTTTAAAAGTTCTATTTTTACTTTATTCACCTTCAAAAATCATCAATAACTCCCATTAACTTTAAAATCAAACCCAACAACTAAATTTCACCTCTTTTAACTGTATTTTTCAACTTTTGTAAAACAATGAAGCTTATATTCATGGTTCAAAAAGGTTTAGGCCTTACCATGAATTCTTGGTGATAATATAGGTTATATGATATCCTATAATTATCCAACCATACTTCTTCAATCCCCTAATCAAGTGAAATACCTCTTGATTTTTTTCTTAGAACCCTACAAACTATGTTTCCTTTGGCTTGATCAAAACAACAATGAACATTAGCTTGTCCACATGAATCTTGGTATGATGATAACTTGTTTACATATACATATACATATACATATACATATACATATACATATACATATACATATACATATACATATACATATACATATACATATACATATACATATACATGTATTTTATATCTTTGAATCATTCAAACATAACTAATCATTCATTCCTTAATACTATCTCACTGATTCAACTCAAGAATACATCAAAATATCATAAGATACCACTTAAAAATCAAAAGATCACTTCAATTGGTCTTAAAACATCATAAATTTATCCAAAACATATGTTTACATACATATATATGTCTCCTAATATGTATAATATCCTTCTAAAGGATTGATTCTCCCTAACATCTCAATAATCCTTTTTGAGACATGTTCTTGAATGCTATAAATGAGTTCATAGGCCTATAATTTATAGTTTTTAGACCTCCTTGCTAAGTGGTTCGAACCATATCATGAAGAAATAAATTTTTATATCTAAGTATGGTATTATAAAATACCAATAATCTCTCCTATATCTTTTCAACCACCTTTTTATCCTTTTATTTACCTTATTTTCCCATGTCCAACATAGGCATCATCTTCTAGATGTTGAGGATAGATTAATATTTATAATTTCTTGAGTCAAAGGTTATTTAAAACATGTTTATGACCTTATAGGATCATTATATAAGGAATAAACCCTTTAATTTAGTCCACAAGGCTTGCAAATCTCTTTTCAAGATTTGAATTTTCAAATGGGAGGTTTTGGAGGGAAACTTGAATTTGGCCTAGACTTGTAATTTAAGACCTCGTAGTAGTTTTAACACCATTATTATCATTATATTAAGAATACATAAGATATCTAGGGACTTATTAGGTATTTTACATGAATTTATAATCTTATCATGGTTTCTAGACCTTCACAATCAAGGCTTATTGATTCACTTATACTACTTATGTACAAATTTATAAAAATGGGTTGATGCTCCTGCATCAAACTCCTAGGATTAAAAAATTTCATGAGATCCTACTCATAAGATTATTTGATTTGCCTAATTATAATTGAAACTTTTTTTTAGACTGTCTTCTTTATTTAATCTCTCATCATGCTCCTTGCTTCCACACTTATGTCTTTTTTTGCTTACTATTTTCTCCACCCATGCAATACTTTTCTACCTCCTCTTCTCTTTAGTCTTCCTCTTTACATGTTTATCCTCTTAAATTAAGATATCAAATTCTATTATCTTTTATTGAGATATTAGAAGATCTCTTTTCTCTATGTACTTCACTTCCTTCTCAATCAAGCTTGTACAAGCATAATCCAATGCAATATTAGAAATAAAAATTTGAGACCTTGAGGTTTCTCTCCACACAAAATTAATTTGATAATTTTAAGACTTAATGGCCTCAACCTATTTATCATCTTCTTGTATCTTTATTTTAGGATAAATATTTTCTTATTTACCATCATTTATGGCATCTTCAAAAGCTACCATTTCTTCTAATAACTACTCTTCACTTTGGTAGACAAATAACTTATTTAGTTTCTCAATTAACAATTTTTTATCACTTTGTTGTTCAAAATTTTCTATCTCCTTTAGGAGATATTCTTCAAGGGTTAATGGTATGCATTTATACTTCTTTCCACCATATTTTTCACTCATGAGTCTAGCCATTGAATCAAGGACTTCATCTTTCTCCACCACTTGTTCACCTACACTCACAACATCAAAAGCAAAGTCAGATATAAAAACTTGAGGCCAATTTTTACCTTGAGTATCTTCTTCCATATGTATGTTCATATTGAGATTTCTTATCTCTTCCTTAAGTTGCTTGCATATAAACTTCTTTGTCCTCTTTATTCTCTTTGATACTAACTTGACTAGCCATTTTATCTTTTTCTTCATAAACAACCCATTCCATGAGTCCTCCTTAATTTTTATCATGAGTTTTACTAGTGTTATTCTTTCCTTTACTTCATTCATTTCTTTTTTTAAGTCTTCTTCTTTCTGCTTCCTTATCAATTCTCTTTCTTTTTTTTTTCTTAGTTGGTCTTTTGTTTTAAGTATCTCCTAAATCATTTTCTTCACCATCTTCACTTTCTAAAGAAATTCTATCACACCTTGCTATATCTCTTATCCAAGTCTACTCTCCTTTGATGAATCTCTTTGAGTAAACACTTTGCTCTTCCCTTTAATCTTCACTATCTCTTTTCTCTTCTTCTTAAGCCTTCACTTGGATTTCAAACTACCTGACCAAATTTTTACAACCTCTTGCAACTACAAAAACTCATTAGCAACTATTTCTAAATTGTAATAAAATACCAAAATTGATGGCAGTCTTCTATTTATATTCACATTCTCAAGATCAATGCTTAAACTATTTAGCTTATTCAATGAACTCAATTAATCCTCCAATAAATTGCTCAATTTTATTAATTCATAAATTGGTCATATAAATACCAATGAGACTATTCATTCTCTTAATTATCAATTACCTTTTTCTAACCTGTAACTATCACTTTCATGAATTTAATCTCCTCTCTTCTTCATATTCTTCTACAAACTTCTCAAGGCTTAATAACCTCAAATCTTAATTTATACTTCATTCACCTATTCACACACCATATCTAGTATCTTATTGTCATCACAGACCTATTAAAACTCATTTACAAGATTTCATTACTTTCCAACCCATTACATACACCTTTTCTCAAACTCAAGGTTAGTTTTGCTTGTAGCCCTCAAAACATACAAATCTCCTAGTATTGACCAATATACAGATGCTCATAATAACCTAAGAATAATTTTGAATGCCCATTAAGATCTTTACAAGGATACCAAACTCTCAAGATTCAACTATATCTCTGAGACACTTATTTTTTTACTTTCTTAGTTTGTCTTTAGACATAACTAGATTTAATAAGAAGACTGCCACTTCACAACACAATATTTTAGACCAAACAAAGACTCCATAAGCTCATATTAGATATTTAATAATATAAGGAATATATCTAAACCATTATCTATCACTACCATAACAAAATTTCATCCTCTAACATCAAAAATACTAAAAATAGGCTTGAAAATAGGGTTTTCTTGAAGGAAACACAGGTATGTTAATTGATATTAATTTTTGTTCATTGTTACAAATATTTTATACAAGTATTATAGCTTCTTCCCAAAAATTTTCTCATGTTTTGACCCCTTTATACTTTTCTTAGACATTTTATATATAAAAATATGGATTTTAGACAAGAAACATGGTTTTACAGGCATGTTTATAAGCCTACAGACTTCTATTTTATGTTTTCCCCTCTTTCCATTAACACAAACACTATAAAACCTTTTCCAACACTTGTAGAACCTCAAAAAAGATTTCTAAACCAAATTTAAATATTTTCTTGTGGTTAATTTTCTTAGAAACTAATTTTTAGTCTTCAAACCCTAGTTAAGGTTTTAGCAAACCAATAAGCAATAAAAAATTCACATCTTAACTTTTATGAGGTTTAAAGACTTCAAAATAGTTGGAAAAGTTCTGATTTTCCTTGCTTCACCTTAAAAAATCATCAATAACTCTCATCAACCTTAAATTCAAACCCAAAAACTAAATTTTGGATCTTTTAACTATATTTTTCAATTTTTGTAAAACAATGAAGCTTATATTAATGGTTCATAAAGAAACTTACCATGAATTTTTGGTAATAATACAGGTTTTATGAGATCCTATTATTATCACTCTAGAGTGCACTTTGTTTGAAGATGTGTAAAATATACCCTCTCTCTAGTAGATACAATTAGAACTTCTTAGAGTGTGGGTGACTCTGTGATGAGAAGAACCTCTAGAGAGGGCTAGTTCCCTCAAGATTTATCTCTAAAAGCTAAACTATTTTGATTTTGGGGATGAAAAGGGATAAAGAAACTGAAATGGAAAATCCTATCTATATAGGGTGATGCACTTGAATGATTGGTATTATATGAAAGTTTTTTGAAATTGAGTAAGACACACATATGATCTAAAATAAATATCTACATTCAATCTTAAACATCAATGTTTCAAAAGAAGTCCTGAAAGAAGTTTGCAAAGCAAATTCAAATCCTAGCTCTTCAAATGCCCTGTAGAGGATGAGATTTTAATAGTGGGTGTGGAAAGGACCTAAAAAAAGGGAAATAATATGCCATTTTAATAATGGTACACAATCAAATTACACTATATTCTGATCCAAAAAAATGTATGCAAAAAATCTTGTTTATTTGATAAATGTTGTTAATTACAATTTTTGCCTTGCTTCAGGAAATTCTCAAAAATGGCTTAAAAAAGCCAATATATAAGTATAAAACATTAAATAAATCCAAAGTGGCATGGAAAATATAAGGATTAGTCTTCTTTGAGTCAAAATAAGACTAAAATCATTTTACAATATTAAATAAAGGCTTTAAAATCTTCCAAGTCTTCAAAAATTGCATGCTCTTCATTTTTGGCATAGAATTGAGAAGTGGTGGACCCATGTTGACTTGCCAACCTTCCTTGAATGAAAATAATGATATAAATTAGAATATAAATTCATATTTAAGGTGATTTTAATTTATTTAAAGTCTTTATCTTGCATGAAAAGCATGGGAGATGCATAAAACTAGTCAAATGAGTCAACTAAAGAGATTTGACCCTTAAGGACTAGTTAACTCAACTTGAGCTCAACTCGAATGAATTGAAACTTATGGATTGAATTGAGAATAATATGTATAATTAGAAAACATATATTACACATGGTAACTCAAAAATTAATTCATTTGATAGATTTTTAGTGCCATTCTTTACTTGCTTGATTGACCAATTAAGCCTATTAGGCTAATTAGGCCTAATAGCCTATCTTCTTGCATTTGGACTCCATTAAACCTATAATAATAAGCCATGAAACCTGAAATAATAAAAAATTTAACATAAAAAATAATTATTCATCACCAAAATATTTTATTTTGATGAGAAAACACTCGCCATTTAGTCAATAGGGTTGACTAGGCCTATTTACTCTATTTTCTTGTAGACTGGCCATTTTGATTGGGCTGTTTGGGAAACTCATTAGATTATTTATGAAAAAATAAAATTTTATGATGAATAAAAAATATTAATATTTTATCTCCATTGATTATATTTCATTGAAGTGTCCTGTACTTCATTTTACATGTTTTTTACACAAAAAACACGATTTCTGCCCTCATCTGTACATCTCCATGCATAAAATTGATATTTATGAATCCTCTATAAGTTTAATTTAAATTTTAAAAGTTTTAAGGTTTATTCAATATTACTTAATGGAAGTAAAATCAACTTTTTATAAAACTATTTTTTTGAGGGTTTGGGCAGGCTTTGAAGCTAAATTTTCAAAATGATGATTCATGAAGTACAGACCTCCAAATCCATTTTTTCTCACTTTATATTTAAAAAAATGACCCCCCATAATATACCTAAAAATATTAGGTTCCCATTCAAAATATATTAAAGGTTACCATGTGGAGAAATTTGCTTGTGGGGTTTTGGTTGTATTCTAAGCTACCTACACTCTTAATGATTATTTATAATTAAAAACCACTAAAATGGTATAATTTTTTCATGAATTATAAATAAATAAGATTAATCAAAATATACTAAAATAATTCATCCAAACTCCACACGTGGTGAAAGATATGAGCATTTGAACATGAGGTTAGGAAGGGTGTTTAGAACTGAAAAAATGAAAATTTCACCAAAATGAAAATAAATATTAAAATTATTTATAATTCATAAAAAAATAATCATGGGGTCTGTAACATGCTATCAAAACACTTTGAAATCACATTTTGATTGAAAAGTCAAAAAACCCCTTTTTGGCTTTTATGCCTGTTTACTTGCAAAAGCCTATATGAGCATGGCTTGATTAAAATTTAGAGTTTTGACACTCTTTAAATGTATTATTATGATGTAAAAACATCATCCCATTCTTTTAAATTTTTTACTTTGACTTAAAAAACCTATGTGGCACTCCAGAATGATGCTTACTCCAATGATGATCTCCAACATACATGCTAAGGATTATAACAAAAAATCAAGTATATCCACTCATAAAATGGCTATGAATTTTTTTCAAAAGGTTATCTAACTCATAATGACCCTATGTAAAAAATTTGAGGTCCTAAAACCACCTGAAGCTCTCAGAATCCTTAATTTTATCTCAAAATTGATCCCTGTGCATGGATTGTTTGCATATTTGAACTTGAAAATGTTATTTTAAAATTAAAATAACCTATTTACAATCCATTTTTGATTTTTTTTACCAAAATTAGTGCTTTTAGGCCATAATTGATTGGTTTGACTTGCTGCAAAGTGATATTGGTGAGATTTAAGAAAGTTTCAAATGATAGGGGTAGTAATTTGACCTTGATAGGTCAAAGTAATAGCACCTATACTTCTCCAAACATGCTTACTAAAGGCCATATTCAATTTAAATACCTCCTTTTTTTCTTAGAACCCTACAAACTATGTTTCTTTTGGCTTGATCAAGATAACAAGGAACATTAGCTTATCCACATGACTCTTGGTATGATGGTAACTTGTTTAAATATAAATATTCATGGATTTAATATCTTTAAATCATTAAAACATAACCAATCATTCATTCCTTAATACTATGTCACTGATTCAACTCAATAATACATCAAAATATCATAAGACAATACTTACAAACTAGAAGAACACTTTAACATGTCTTCAAACATCATATATTTCTCCAAACCATATATTTACATACATATATATGTATCATAATATGTAAAAGATCCTTATAAAGTCTTTATTCTCCTTAACATCTCAAGAATCCTTCTTGAGACATGTTCTTGAATGCTATAAATGACTCTGTAGGCCTGCAATTTATAGTTTTTAGGCCTCCTTGCTAAGTGCTTTAACCCATATCATGAATAAACAAAATTTTATTAGTATGGTATTTTAAAATACCAATTATCTTCCCTCTATCTTTTTAACCACCTTCTTATCTTGCTATTTACCTTATTTTCCCATGTCCAACATAGGCATCATATTCTAGATGTTGATGATAGATTAATATTTATAATTACTTGAGTTAAAGGTTCTTTACAACATGTTTATGAACTTATAAGATCATTATATAAGGTATACACCCTTTCATTTAGTCCACAAGGTTTACAAATCTCTTTTCAAGCTTTGAATTTTCAAATGGGAGGTTTTGGAGGGAAACTTGAATTTGACCTAGACTTACAATTTAAGACCTCGTAGTAGTTTGAACACCATTTTTATCATTATATTAAGACTACATAAGCTATCTAGGGCCTTATTAGGTATTTTACATGCATTTAAAATCTTATCATGGATTCTAAGCCTTCATAATCAAGGCTTATTGATTCACTTAGATGAC
Organism: Torreya grandis; assembly: GCA_037957365.1. Classification (NCBI taxonomy): domain Eukaryota; kingdom Viridiplantae; phylum Streptophyta; class Pinopsida; order Cupressales; family Taxaceae; genus Torreya; species Torreya grandis. The sequence continues at coordinate 962,782 of JARHVA010005343.1, forward strand.
TTATGTATAAATTTACAAAAATGAGTTAATACTCCTGCATCACTTGGCTACTAACCCTCTATATTCTTATATAGATAAGGGAGGAGGTTAGGGTTAGAGTTTTGAAGAATATTTAAAAAAAGGATAAAATAAAACTATTATTAGCATAAATCAATTAAGTATTTAATTAATTGATAATTTTATCTAATAATAGGTTATGGATACGTATGCACCAATTAGTGCCTACACAAGATTTATAAATAAATAATACAAGTACATATTAAAACCATAAAATAATGTATTAGTAATTAAACACAAACATCTCCCCTTATAATTTAATTTGATGAAGGGAAGGACAAAGGAATCACTAAACTATATCCCCTTGATGACACCTTTATTTAATCCCAAAAGTTACATGAGTTGAATGAATTGGGCCTCAAGCAAGGGTTTAGTGAATATGTCTACAACTTGATTATTTTTTTGGTAGAACTTAAGATCAACAACCTTATCCTGTATTATTTTCTAAATATAAGGCATGTGTATCTCAATGTGTTTTGTGTGTTGGTATTCCATTAGGTTTCAAGAAATGTGGATAACACTTTGATTATCATACCAAACCAGTGGGGGTTGGGTTTATGGAAATACAAATTCTAAAAAAAATCATTGAATCTAAACTGACTATGACTAGCAGTGACAACTCCACTATACTTATCTTTTGAAGCAGATAAAGTAACATTAGTATGATTTTTGCAGGACCAAGTCATGAGACCTATCCTAAGATGATAAATGTATCTTATGATTGGCTTGTGACCATCTAGATACCCTACCCAATAATTGTATGTGTATCCAACAACTGTTATGTTCCCACTAAAATTGTAACAAAAAATTGAGGCTTTTACTCCTTACTTGTACTTAATCCCATAGTTAGTAGTATCGTAAAAATACCTTAAAATGCATTTCATAGCTTGTGAATGGCTTGCTTGAGAATCCTAATAGTAGTGTGATACCAAATTCATAAAAAATGAAAGATTGGGATAAGTATGAGTTAAATGCATAATAATTACCACTAATTTCCTATAGAATCTACCATCAACCAAAGGAGAACACTTAGAGAAAATCTTGACTCTAGATTGATAAGGATTTAATTGCAAACTTGCAGTCTTTTGTGTTGAAGCGGTTGAGTATGTCTTGAGTAATTACATTGATTAATGAAAATTCCTTTCTCAAATAATTAAATTTAATTTACCAAGGAAAAAATGCAATAAGGCTAAGTCAATCATCTCAAAACACTTCATTATCTGAGTTTTTAAATCATGATTCTGCTTGGTAGAACTCACTGTGATGATTAAGTCATCAACATAGAAGACCAAAATCATGAGTTTCATGTCTAATTTAATGATTTAGACTATGGCATTAGGGGGAATCCATGTAAATATAAATATGATTGATGATGTTGTGATATATTCATACCAAGGTCAAGAAGCCTATTTCAAATCGTATAAGGACTTTTTAAATATAAACACAAAGCTAGAGTTCTCACTACTTATGGACCTAGGAGGTTAGGAAATGAAAATTTATTACTACAAGTCACAATGCAAGAATGCATTTTGACATCCATATGATGAAATTTCCACCCTTGTGTTTCAACCAAGGAGATCACTAGTCTAATGGAGTTCATATTTTAAAATGGAGCAAAGGTTTCATGTAGTCAACACCTTTAACTTGTGAAAAAACTTTAGCTACAAATCAGTATTTGTATTTATAAATGGACCCATATACAACATACTTAGTGTTGTACACCCACTTGCACCTCACTAGTTTCCTTCTTTTTGGAAGTTTAACAAAGTCCCATGTTTTTTTTTCTTGAGAGAAATAAGTTCTTATGCCATATTTGCGTGCCATTCAGATGCTTAGAAGCTTGATGATAAGTCTCTAGATCTTGTGTCATCTCCAAATGTGTAACACCACATGGATCTTATGATATCATCATTATTGGATATCTTATATCCCCTACCAATGCACTATCCTCATTTCAAATGATGCAAACCCATTCTAGTAGAGATTGTGTTAGTTGTGTAGGTGCATTTAGAATGTTTTATGACACTAGTGGAGGTGTTGGGTGTCCCCCCTATGGCCCATCATCTAAAATATAGTAACTCATAGAATGGGAGTCATTTAAATTATCTTATTCTTCATAAGAGACATTAGAAGTTGTGTGTAACTTGACATAAGGTAATGGAGGAGGAGTAGGATATGTTTGCATGAAATATTGGGATTGGTCATCAAATAACACATCTTGCCAATTAATCAATTTAGTGTTACCTGGAATAAAAAGATGATACGCCTTCACATATTTATAGTATTTTAAAATATGCAATGACAACCCTTCCTTTCCATTATTTTATGATTTTCATGTAGAATGTGTGCCCATGCATTACATCAAAAAATTTGGAAATAATAAACATTTAGCTTGGCACTAGACCTTTTTTATTCGAGAGTCATATTTTGCACTGTGAAGTAGGAAGTGCAATTTTGGATGTAGGTTTTACATTGAATTGCCTCTACCCAATACTATAGAGGTAAGTCTTTGGAATGTACCATGCAATTGGTCAATTACTATATTGTGAGGTTTTTGTGCTCAACTACACCATTTTTTTGAGAGGTGTAGGGTTATAGATACTAAAACTAAATATTTATATCATCTTAGTCTTATACAATTGACAAATACCAATAAGGGCTTTACTCTTTAGTTCTAGACCTCCTTGCTTTTGAAAGGCTCACATTCACCATCTTAATATGCCTAAATTATTTTATCTTAGTCAGATCCACATCATTCTAATAACCCAGGTGTCTTACAATACACAAAAATTTTAAACCTTGATAAACAACCTTCACTTTTAGTTTTAAATTCGTACCTATTTTCTAACCTTCTGAGCACTACCAACCATAAAGGGACACTATGATGAATGATGGTGTTTAGTTTCCAAAAGTCATTAAATTACAAAAGTTTCAAAACCTATGGGTTGGCCTATTTATCTTATTGAGACCTACCATGAGATATTTTCAAAAAGTGTGGTATAATTACAAGTCTAAGCTTTTTCATTGATCATCTAGCAAAAACCAAGCAAACACCTAATATATCTCAATCAATAAACTACACAACCAGGTTATTCTATCTTATAAATCACTCTTTGCATATCAATCATAGGATTAGTCCTATCACAGGTCTAAATAATTCAAAGAGCTTCTTATTAGTGATATTTTTCAAGTTATAAGATAAATCACTGCATGCATGTTGATATAGTATATTGTGCCGTTGTGCACACACGTTCCCACACATAGGGGAGAACTACATAAGTTTTAGGCCTTCCTTGGAGTATTAGATATGTAGGTAGAGCTCATTTATTTAAGGGTATTTAAGGTTAGCTTAACACTGTGATCCCATTAACACATTTTTAACAAACTCATTCTAAGGATGAAGAAGGGTGAAGAGATAGGGTTTGATCAATTAACAAAGAGTGAAAAATTGTATCCCAAATTTGAATATATCAGTAGAAAGGTGACATAAAGATTAAAATAATGATTTTTTTTGCATTTAAATCTAGTCATTATTTCATGCTGAACACGTATATCATAGTTAGACACTAGCATTGATGGTAGTGTCTAGATCTAACAGTAGTGTTTGTGACTACAAAAGTTTTTTCAGATTCTATTCAATTAATAGAATTTGAAAATTGATCCAAAATAAATATATTACATAATTTCCACCTATTTTTTCCTAGATCTACTTCCATACAGTAAACCCAAAAAAGTATCATTTTTATTTGGTATTGTAATTAACTGAACATCTTTCAAATTTAGTACTTTCCATATTTAGCATATCTTAGTATTATAATTCAAAATATTCATTTATCAGGAGTTTGTAATTAATTGGCTTACTATAGGTTAGTTTATCACCCTTATTCTTGAATTATTTTCTATATTCTTAACCCCATCCCACATATCTAAATTTAGGGTTAAACATTTGGTGAACCCGACCTCTTTGTCTCTTTATGCAAATCCTAGCTTTCCTTAGGGTATTCAACTTCCTGAGATTTATTATTATTATTATTATTGTTGTTGTTGTTATTATTTATTTTTAGATTTATTTTATTATTTTATGCAACCTGGCATATCCCTAGATTAGGTGGCATTTCTATTGAATACTTGTAACTTCCTTTTTTACACCTAAGATGGCTCAAACCAATGAAGTATCTAGTCCTATGTCTATTAAGAGTGCCAATGATGAAAATACACAAAATGTTGAAGAAATTATAATATAAGATGATTCTAATCATGAAAATAATGAATCTAATGTAAATAATGAACATGAATAAGTAGATCAAGATCAAGTGCAAACTATTGCTATGTTTCAAGAGCGTATTCATCAAAATCCTAAGGATCATGATGAGATCCTCAACACCATATTAAAAAATAAAAAATCAAAAGGCAAAAATGTCTTATCCATCCCATTGAGCACATCATCTATTCCTACATCTAGTGGAGGCATAAATTATGTTTTTAAACCATTATTCCCTAAGGACCAAAATCTTATTACTACATCTACCATGAGGCTAGTGAATTCTTTAACTCAAATACCAATTTCAATACCTATATCAACTCAAACCATGTTTATGTCCCTTCTGGTAGCTACTCAAATATCTACTCTTAATCCCAATGGGTATACAATAGAATGTCTCCTCCATGTTATACAAAATTTAGAAGACAAGGTTGTCAATATTGAACAAAAGGCTTTAAAGCCTCCTCATGCTATTGATTCACACAATGTGTTACATAATCTAATTACACTTTAAATATATTTACACCCTTCTCCAACTAGTTTTGTTGTACCCAAGTTCACATTTTATGATGGTAAAGGTGATCTTGAATAGCATATCTGATCTTTATATTCGACATGCCTTGATTATGCCTCTAATGATAAAATTTTGATCTAATTATTTCCAAGGAGACTAAATGACTATGCTTTATTATGGTTCTATTATTTACCAATACAATTAGTGAGAACATTAAAACCTATAATGGATCAATTGTAGCATGTTTTTCTATCAACATTAATGAAAAGATGTCATATTCTTAAATTTAAAAGATAAAAAAAGAACCAATGAACCTATCAATGAATATGTTTTGATATATAAAATAATGTTGGCCATAATGACAAATCTAATGTTAGATAAATAACTTCAAAATATATTTAAGAAAAAATTACTTGTCCCATTACATGAGTCCATTATTTTCAAGAATTTTAAATATTTTGATGACTTAGGCCATATTGTTCAATATCATGAAATGAAACTTATTTCATTAAACAAGCTTAAGTATGTAGTAAATATGCCAACTACATCCACTACCAAGTTTTATATAAAACCATGCAACAATGTGAAATCTACAGAACCTAAAAAGGAAACTATCATAATGGTTAACATAGTATCATAACAAGCTAATTGACTCATCTTATCTAATACACCTAAGAGATAATTTACACAATTACCTAAGTTTCCATCTTATTTACTTTATAATCTTGTGGAGTGTCATCTCATATCTCTCCCTCCTCACATAAAGGTTGGTATGAGTCAACCTCTACCCATAAGATATGATGCTAATGCATATTGTGACTATCACCAAAGCCCTAGAAATTTTAAAAATAAATGTTATACCTTAAAGCATAAGATTTAAGACTTTATTGATGACCAAAAGACTACCTTTGATGATCCTCCAAAGGATTCAGGTTCACAACCTCATGATCACTAGAATTAGAAAATATTTAACATTCTTTTGAAATATCATTTTAAGAAAGATACATAATTACAAATGGCATACAATGCACACCCTCTTATTTAACCCTAAATTTGGTATGCAAGGTGTATAGGGTTAATAATATATAGATAGTTATAACACAAGGGTGTAAAATAATCTATATTAGGCCAATTAATAGAAAACTCAGATCTATAATATTATAAATTTATACAATTAAGATTGATAAAAATAATAAAGTATAACTATTGAAAGATATTGAAATAAATAAGAAATAATGGTACTTAGTTGGTTTACTGTGCACAAGCATATATAGATTAGAAAAAAGTTTAAATTACGTAGGATTAGTATTTTAGATTATTTGTCAGATTCTATAAATTTTACTTTTGTGGCTACATACACTAACATTAGATATGGGCACTACCATTGATGTTAGTGTCTAACTATGATGCAGGTGTCCAATATAAAATAATGACTGGATCTAAAAGTGACAAATTTTTATATTATAGGTTTTTCATCACCTTTATGTAACTTATTTAGATCTAGGATACTATTTATTGATTTTTACTGGTTGATCAAACCCTATCTCTTTACCTTTCTTCACCCTTAAAATGAGTTTATTGAAAAATGGGTTAGTGGGCTCATGGTGTTGAGATTACCCAAATACCCATATATCAATGGGTACTACCTACATAGATAGTACTCTAATGAGGGCCTCAAACTTATGTATTTATTCCCTATGTGTGGGAAAGTGTGTGCATAATGGTACAATATACTACATGAATATACACGCATTGATCTAGCTTGTAATTTGAAAAATATCACTAATGGGATAGTCTTTCAATGCTTAAGACCTATAATATGATTTCTCCTATGATTGATATGAAAACAAGGACAAATAGGGAAAAATTGAGTGTTTGTTTATCTGATTAATTTATCTTTAGTAGGTGTTTACTTCGGATTTGCTATATGAAGAATGAGAAGGCTTAGACTTGTATTTATACCACACCTTATGAAAATATCTCATGTTAGGGAAAAATAAGGCAACTAGGTTGACCTACAGGTTTTAAAACATTTAAAATTTGGATGAATTTTGGTAACTAGACACTATAAAAGGATTTGGAGACTACCATCAGTGGTAGTATCCCTCTATCGTTGGTAGTGTCTATAGGGCTAAAAAATAGGTATGGATATAAAATTTATAGTGAAGGATGTTTATTAGGTTTAAATATTTGTATGTAGTGTAAGAGACTTAAGTAGTCATAATGATATGGATCAAATTAAGAGATAAGCATTTAGGCACAATGAGATGACAAATGAAATCCTTTCAGTAGTAGGGAGGTCTAGAACTGAAGGGTAAAGCCTTGATTGATATTTTTCAAATTTACAAGATTGAGATGCTATATTTAATTTTAGTATCTACATTTATCCATTTAATCTAGTAATGCATAAAGATAAACTACTAGTTTAAAGGAAAAAATGCATACATGGGTGTGTACAACACACCTTGCCTATGATTGAGCCCATTTTGAGTGCTTTGTCAGTGTATGACCTATAACCAATATCATGTTATAGTATAAATCAATGCATATAATCTAAAATTTTAAATAATTAAAATGCTTAAAATGAAAGAGAGAAAGGAAGGAGTACACCTATGTATCGATGAAACCATGTTGCATCTTGATGCTTTGAATTGAGAAAGATGATTCCTTATGAAGCATTAGATCTAGAAAAGATTCAACTCTAAACTTTGAAAATTTGAAGAGGGAGATTAGAATGTATTATGCCCCCAATCTAGTACAAGGGGCCATTGAGATCATTATATATCAATCACACAACTCAAGTGTGAATATATATAATATGGTGAGGGTGAGTGATTTAATCAAATCAATCTCTAAATCTAGTGAGATTATATGATTTAATCACTCAAATCTATAAATCTGGTGAGAATTAAATATTTAATCACTTTAAACTACAAAATGAACCAATAGTTGTAATAGAAAAGGTTTGATAACAGTACATCTTGATTCAATCAGTGCATCCTAGTGAGTAGTATAATTGGTAAGTTTCACAAATTTGGGTGCAATATCATGGCATATGCACCTCTAATATGTTTTAGCTAGAGTATATGTGTCATAAATCTAAAAATTGTTAAAATTTATGCAAAATTGGTGCTATGTATAGGATTCTAACCTAATGTTATATCTGAATCATGGAATTAAATTAAAGATTGTGCAAGAGTGGAGGTCATGTTTTTATGACATGCTCCCACTAAAATATGGAAACTATGAGAAATGTGGAGATTTTAGGTCATGTCTTTGTGACATACTCCCATTAAGATCTAGAAACTAAGAAAATGTGGAGGTCATGCTTATATGACATGCCCCCACTGGTATGCCCCCACTTTTGAGGTGAGGGAGATATAAGGTAGTAAGAATCTTACCTCAAAAGGAGAAGGTAGTGCTATAATATATGTATAAATCATGTATCATATTTGAACATGTCAAAATAGATATATCAATTAGGCTCATAATATGTGATCACATCAAGTCACGAAAATGCATGATATAGATCATGGAAATGTCTAAAAAGTAATAATACAAGCTCAAAAAATAATCAAACACATACATAAGAGCACTCAATGTAATGTAAATAAATGGTCTAAGGAGACCTCATACAAGGGGCATATTCAAATGTTTCACAATCAAAAGTGATGACATATTTAAGTGTTCAATCCACATAGAATGACATATTCAAATGTCTAAATAATATACAATGGCATAGGGTCCAAAAGACAAGAAACATATTCAAATGTTCCACAAGCAAGACAATATCAAGTAATGAAATATGCTCAAAGAAGTGAAAATAGATTAAACATAAGTATATTATACTAGTCCATGCAAGTATGTGTTAGCAAACATATTATGTAGTATAGCATATAAAGTACACTATGAAAAAAATGAGTGTGGATATGGACATGCATAAGTGTTAACATGTAAGCTCAAACATGATTATGTATAAATGATCATAAAGGATATGTAACCTATATAAATCATGATCAAAGAAAACAAATGCCCCTAATGTACTATATGGAGTGAGTATAGGAAAGGTCCAACATATGGAAGTTCATATATCATGTGTCTAGGTATGCTTTTATCACACTCAAATATGCATGAAACATATGAATATATAAGAATAAAGTGATATGCTATCTATTAACATAAATTAAACAACATAGATGCCAAAGAGTTAATAAAATTTGGGAATGTTGAATATTTTTTGTATTTTCGAATTATTTGAATGTTTTTATATTTTATTGAATATTTTATTTTATTGTATTATTTTAAAGGAAAATGCTATCCTATGATCCCATCCAAGGGATTCTCATAGGTAGTTCCATACTCAAAATATGGTATATGAAATTGGTGAAACTATCAAGGAGTATGCATAGGTGTCATATATGGATCTATAACATCTATGTTAACCTATGTATGTGGAATAAGAATATATGATAATGAAGAAATAATACAAGGAGTGGGGTTCATGGAACCCATAATTGAGTTATATGTGGTTTCTTTGGAGTATCTATAATTAGAACATGTTTAGTTTCTCTAGGTAACTGGTTATGTTGTGTAGGAGTAAATGAAGATTCAATAGAATCCATTGTGTGTCTCTTGTATAAAGGCTTCTCCATTAGGGGCTAGATAATAAAGGGGATTGAATTTTTATTACCCTTTAAAGGAGTATTAACCTTAGTAGGTTTTATAATTAGTTGTCTTGGAATAAACTTCCATTGTTCAAGTGGATGTTTATATTGAATTCTAAGGACTATGACTAACCTATGGGTATGAATGTATTTAACACACCCATGAACTTTAGAAGGTAATATGTAGAGTTTATGTGTCCAAGGCCATATTAATAACATATCAAAGACTCATGTATATGGTATGACTGAGAACGTGGCAACCACATGTGTTGAACCAACTTGTAAAGGTAAATTAAACTCACCAATAACATGATGTGATGTTCTATTGAATGATCTGACCATTTTGGTCTAAGTGTATAAATCATAATGTATATGCCCCAAATTTATAAGTAGTTCCATGGTAGAAATATTCTCACTATCACCATTTTCAATCATAACACTATGAATAGGTTGATGGTCAAGGTATGCTAAAAAAATAATGAATGGAATATCTGAGTCATCATCCATTATTTCATTGTCATTAAACATAATATAAGGTTTCTAAACCATATGAGATATTATGCATGTATAAGTACCAATAATCCCATATAATGGGTGCCCATCACGTGATGGAGGAGGATGTGCATTTTATGCCATTTCCACTTCTAGATCTTTCTTAAAATGATCTTGTAAAAGATTGTTAAATATATTCTAATTCTGGTGATCACTAGGTTGTGAACCTAAATCCTTTAGAAAATCATCAAAGGTAATATTTTGGCCATCAATGAGGTCTTGGATATTATGATTCAAAGTATAAGATTAATTTTTAGAGTGCTCCAGGCCTTTTTAATAGTCATAATATACATTAACATCATATCCTTTTGGTAGAGGTCAACTCATATCTGCCTCTATGGGAGGAGGGAGAGTTATGAGATGACACACCACAAGCTTCCAAAGTAAAGAAATTGGAGACTCAGGTAATTGTGTAAATTGTCTCTTATGTGCAATGGATAAGATGAGTTGATTAGGTTATTATGACACTAATGTTAAACATTTTGATTGTTTCTTTTTTAAGTTTTATATGTTTGACCTTGTAGCTTAGTTTGATATGAAATTTGGTATTGGATGTAGTCGGTGTGTTTGATAGATACTTAAGATTTTTTGAAGAAATAAGTTTCATTTCAAAATATCAAACAATATGGTATAAGTCATCAAATTATTTAGAATTTTGAAAATAATGGACTCATGTAATGGGCCAAGCAAGCTTTGCTTGCAGATGTCTTGCAATTCTTTATCTACCATTGGATTTGTTATTTTGGTGAAATTTTTTGTATATCTCAAAACATATTCATTTATAGGTTCATTGGTGTCTTTTTTGATATTTTTAATTTAAGCATATGACATATTTTCAATGATGTTGATAGAGAAATGTGACAAGAACTAATAAGCTAGAGTTTTGAATGCTCTCATTGATTTGAGTGGTAATTCATAGAACCATCATAAAGCATAGTCTTTTAGGTTCATTCAAAATAATTTGGTCAAAAGTTTATTATTGGAGTCATAATCAAGGCATTCCACATATAAATATTGGATATGTTATCCATGATCACCCTTGCTATCGTAAAATGTGAACTTGGGTGCAACAAAACCAATTAGCAAATAGTGCAAAGATATTTCAGGTGCAAGAGGATTATGTAAGACATCTTGTGAATCAATAGCATAAGGTTATTTCATAGAAATTTTCTCAAATTTGGTAACCTTAAGTTTCAATTTTTTTATAATTTGTACAAGATATTGCACATTTTAATTACTAAGGTTGGAGGTTTGAGAAGTCACCAAAGGGGATGAAAACATGGTTTGAGTTGATATTTGCATTAAAACTAGTAATTGGGTTGAAGTGCCAATTATTCCAATTTAGGGAATAATGGTGTAAACATATAACCAATGCCTCCATTAGATGTAGGAAGAGATTATCTGCTCAAGGGGATGGAAGAAGGAATATGGGGATTCCCATAACTCTAATAACATGATCAATAGATGCACCTAGTTTTTCATCTATGTTTTTTTTTTGTTTTAGTTTCTAATATGGTTTTGAGGATTTCATCAAGATATTCAAGTTTTTGATAGATACACTCTTGAAACATTGCATTAGTTTGTACTTACTCATGATCTATTTATTCATGTTCATTATTTGTATTACATTCATTATTTTCATGATCAGAATCATCTTCTATGATAACCTCTTCAATATTTTGTTCAGTTTCATTATTAACATTTCAATTAGGCATAGGATATGATAATTCATTAGTTTTATCCATATTATGTGTAAAAAGAGGAAGCTCCAAGTGTTTAATAGAAACACCACCAAATCTAGGGCTTTGTCTAATTTGCATATAAATAATAGAATAGATCTGGAAAAAATAAGGAAAAACCTTAGAATGTTGAATACCCTAGGGTAAGCTAAGTATTGCAGAAAAACACACAGAGGTCAGGTTCACCAAATTTTTAACACTAAATTTGATATGTGGGGTGTATAGGGTTAATAATATATAAATAGTTCTAACATAAGGGTAATAAACTAATATATAACATGCTAATTGATGGAAAACTTTGATAAATAATATTTTGAATTTATATAACTAAGATTGCTAAAAATAGTAAAGTATAACTATCAAAAGATATTGAAATAAATATGAAACAATGGTACTTAGATGGTTTATAGTGAATAAGCAGATTTGGATTGGAAATAAGTATAAATTAGGCAAGATTAATATTCTAGATCAGTTGTCAGATTCTTGAAATTTTACTTTTATAGTCATAGACACTACCATTAGATCTAGACACTACCCTTGATGCTAGTGTCTGACTGACACAAATATCCAATATAGAATAATGATTGGATCTAGGTGTTGCCAAATTTGTTATTCAAGGTTTTCTATCAACTTTTTTTTGATGTATTTATATTTGGGATACATGATGTCACTCTTCACTAATTGATCAAACCTTAACTCTTCACCCTTCACCCTTATAATGAGTTTTCTAAAGAGTGGGTTAGTTAGCTCATGGTGTTAGGATGACCTAAAGATCCCTTTGTTAATGGGTGATACCTACATAGGAAATACTCCAATGAGTGCCTTAGACTTATGTATTTTCCCCTACATGTGGGAAAATGTATGCACAATGGTGCAATATACTATATGAAGATGCATGTAGTGATATGTCTTTTAATTTGACAAATATCACTCATGGGATATTATTTTAATACTTTAGACCTATAATATGATTTATCTTATGCTTGATATAAAAATAGAGATGAATATGGTAGAGTTGAGTGCTTGTTTAATTGATTGATTTAGCTTTAGTGGGTGTTTGATTTATATTTACTAGATGAGGAATGAGAAGGATTATACTTGTATTTATACCACACCTTTTGAAAATATCTCATGGTAGGAATTAATAAGACAAATAGGCAATCCCGTAGGTTTCAAAATATTTACAATTTATATGACTTTTGGTAACTAGACACTAGATAATGATGTGGACACTAACAATAGCAATAGTGTGTATGCAATCAAAATTACATGATGTACATAAATTAATCTTGGATCAGATAAGATAGACAACACCTACACTTTTGATTGGGTATACACTTGTTAAGTGGGAGCATAACCAATATGGGGATTCACTAGACCTGGTTAGGGGATCAATTGTATCACTTGTCACAACATGTCATGATAGGAAGGGTTCCAAAGCCTACAATCTAACACAATCACATGAAAACCCTAAAAGAGTCCTATTCTTTGATATTTCACTTATACTAACAAACAAAAAAGTAAACTATTATAATAACAAGAAAAGTAAACTAATCTAGTATACACCAAAGCTTGTGGTACAATGTAAGGGGTTAGATGAAAAGCAATCAAATATGTATAGGGAAATTCAAATACAGTAATTATGAGTAATAACCTAATACATAAAATATGAAGAGTAATATTATTTGAGATAACACTTATGCTACTTCTATCTACTAAAAGAGAGGAGAACAAATTTAGAATATACTTACCTGAATGTGAACCCATTGTGATTCAATCTCTCCCTTGGCCAATGGGGCTTTGAAAGAGGTTGTTGTGGTTTATAAGGATCACTTTGTTAGGCCAAATAATCTAAGACATATCCACAAGACTAGATTATCCAATATAAGAAACCTAATTTAAGGCTCTTCAAATAGAATGGTGGAAGAGCATATTGTGAAGAAGTGTGGGCAAATAATAACTCTTGATTGCATATTCTAATAATGACCTAAATGACCTTGTATATATAGGAGTATCTCACCCTAAAATCATTTGGGAATGTTAGATATTCTAGGTTAACTTGGTCGACCTTGCACATTTTTGGGTTAATGCCTAAAGTCTATGCTAGGTCGACCAGAAGGCTAACAAACCTAAAGAGCTAAAGTGACCCTAAACTGGACTAAATCAACTAGGTCGACCTAGTTTGATAAATAAGTTAGAAGGGTGTCAAGCAAAGAAAAGAAAGATGTAAAGATGAAAATACTAGAGGAAAGTGTAAGGGAGGAGAAATAGCTTAGGGAAAGGTTTTAGGAGATGAATTCATTGGAAATAATGTGGTAATAAGGGATAATAATCCTATGAAGCACCAAAGGTCTACCTACCACTTTATTGGTGCACCCCTTAAGGCATGCACTTAGAGAGATTGAGTCATGATGGGTTCCTACAAGATGTAACACATTAGTATTTGATAAAATTTAAAAATATTATGTGTATACATATGCCCCACTCGAAGCTCATCATGTGTCATTAAGGTGTAAAAGGGGATGGTGCTTCGAGAAAGAACATAAGGACACACACAATGCTAATGCTAAAAAAAAATTTTAGTATTTAAAAAAACATAAAATAATTAAAATTAAATGATAGAAATGGAAACTAATCTAAAAAATTAAATAACTAAAAATTAAATGTAATGCATACATTGACTTACCTTTATCATGGGATGATTGGTGGATGTGTTTTTAGTTTTGATTGTGTAGGGTGTAGAGACTAATTTTGACAAACCCAAGAATATAAAGCTAAGGAGGAAAAATAAATAAATGTAATAAATGCCAAGATAACTAGAGCTATGTAGATGGGATGTACTTGGGAATTCAGCAAGATGGGTGATAGGTGCTATGTTAGACCAAATGACCAAGTCAAACAAGAGTAAATTGAGTAACCAAAAATCCAAGGCTACTAAAGATGAAAAAAATCAAACAAGTAAACCTCAAGTAAGAAAAGGCAAACTCACCAATTTAAACTAAGGATACATGTTTAAAAAAGGAATGATAAGCAAGACAAATCAATGGTAAAAACAAAAACAAAATGGTAAAACAACATTGATGAGTGATTAGTAAAAATCCACATCTCACTCAATAATGGAAAAAAGAAATGCATAAAAGGGAAAACAACATTGCTGAGTGAGCAGTAATAAACCACATATCACTCAACAATAGAAAAAGGGTATGAACTTAGGTGTCTATAATAGTAGGACATCAAAATCATGAAAAATGGTAAAAATAAAGTAAAGTAAGTCTAGTAAATGTAAAATGAAGTGAAGAATATGATCCAAAGTTACTCAAACATGTTGTTTTATGTTCATAGATAGATAAAACTGAAACAAAGTAGTGCTAACATGCTTTTAAGAAATGAAGAAGGAATTTAAAGAAGAGGGAAAATATATTTGGAATAAAAATTTTGTTATCAAGGGGGGAGACAAAATGGGTGAAGGGGAGAATGAAAGAAAAACCAAGGTAGAGAAACTCTTTATCGAAGTCAAGACACTCAAATTTGGTTGGACAAAATAAGAGGACTATTAACCTTGAGGACTCTAAAGAAATTATCTTATCTACACAAGTCTTAGGTTAATAAATGGAGTATATAGATCATCCCATAAAGGATATATGCATAAAAATTAAAATGTTTCTACCTCCCTATGATGTGTTTCCCATTCTTTAGGACCCCTTATAGAGATTTCAATCTACTACGAAGATTAGGTACTTGCGTGAGAAAGTAGGTAACACCATAATTTTTTTTTTGAGTTCCCCTATTCCAATCTATTGGCCTACCACACCCCAAAGGTATTTGGCTCTATGTGAAGTTGACTATGGAGTTTGAGCTTTGATTAGAGATAGAAGATGTGTTTGTAATCATGTCTTTTGGTGTGAATTTAACTTTTGAGATTTATATGTTGCCTTTTGGATATCATTGCCTTTTGTTTCAAATAATTTGGATTTTAACTTTATTTTGATGGATTTTTCTATTCCTCCATACATATTTGGAAACCAAACATGGGTGCTAAAGATGACTTTCATTTTAAAAATTTGGGACAAGGTTGCTAAGAGAGAGAACATCAAAGAGCATGGGGTCTAAGAGTCTCATAAATCCAAGTGAAATAAAAGTGCTATATTGACTTTTACCTTGTTTTATTGAATATAGAGGTGAATGAAAGGGGGAAATCAAAAGGAAATGACACATGGAACAATTTGAATTGCTTTGAATTGTAAAAAAAATGTGATAAAGGGCAAAGAGGGATACAATGATAGCAAAGGTGTGATTCCTTATCATAAGAGAGAGGGAAATGGAGGAAAAAATTATAAAATATATTATTATAAAAATTCCAACATAGATTATTATAAAAATTCCATCTATTAAAAGAAGCAAAAGCTAAATGTTAAGAACAAGCATCAAGAACATGAAAAGAATCATAATTTTATAAGGAGTGCTGGGTCCTATCCACAGCCTTACAAAGCAAATCATAAAAGAGGGACCCATGAGGGTGATAATAATAAAGAAAAAATAAAAGTGAGGGAACATTTTTAGAAATCACCTCATAAAATAAAAACCCAAAGGATGCCAAAACAACATTGGCAAGCAGTAAAAAGAGAAGGAAAATAAGTAAAAGATGGTGGTTTTATGAGGGATGCTGGGTCCTATCCACAGTCTTAAAAAGTAAATCAAAAAATAAAAAATCAAGGGGCATAAAATCAAAATTATTAAGTAGAAGGAGAATGAAAAATAAGATAATGAATACTATGGTACATCAAGAAACCAAAAGATCAAAAAGGGATGACTAAAGGTTTGTGAATAAGAGGGAATTGCTGCAGAGGGAGAGATCCATGCTTAAGTAACTTGAAAAAAGTATTAGATAGATAAAGGTATAAATCATGATAATAAGGAAATGGATCCTACATTAATTTATATATCAAGGATGATCATTTGAGAGACAAGTGTATGTGTCTCAAAATGTTTATTGAAGTTGAATTAGTTTGGTCACATGTAATGGAGAATAAGAGTTGGCATCGTAAGATGCCCCAAAGGGTACATGGATGCAGGGATGGGCATTGAAAAATGACCCAAAGTCTAAAATTATATGAAGGTGGTCATTTTAAGATTCTCCAAAGGCTAGAGTAATGTGTGGATGGGCATTGAAAGATGCCCTAACAACGAAAAAAAAGGAGGAAGAGATAGAAAAAGATAAAAATCAAAGAGAACCCCATAGAGTGTCTAAATGGATTCAGGTTATCCAAGAAGATTATAATGGGGGATATGATGCTTGAGGAAAGAAAAAAATGATAAGTAATAATAATAATATACAGAGACAAATAACTAAACCAAGTAAATATAAAACTAAGTCAGACATACAGAGAATGTAGAAAATTAAGTTGGAAAGTAAAGAAGGCAAAAAATTGTATTGGGTCAACCAGGTCAATCTAGTATAGAAATAAGGATTGTAAAACTATACTAGGTTGACCAGGTCAATCTATTATAGTGCACAGAGGTTAGAAAAAGCACTAGGTTGACCAGGTCAACCTAGTACAACAAACAAGTTTCTTATTTTACGCATATCTTAATTTATACAAATCATAAAATGCATTGGATTCATGATGATTTAGGGAAGATGATAAAGGTGATATAAAGTTATAAAATAACATATAACTAGGCTGACTAGGTTAACCTAATTGACTATGTAGGGGTAGTTTTAAAGACTACAAACTATGAAAGAAAAGTACATAATAGAAAGATACAGAGAAAACAAAAACTAACCTTGATGGTTTAGAGATATAAATGAATAAGATTTTTAATCAATAAACTTAGATAAATCTATCAAAAACCTATAAATTAGGTCAAGCTGGTCAACCAAGTAATACAAAAACCTACTAAAAAAGTGCACTAGGTCGACCTAGTAGGCTGAACTGGGTGTCTGAAAATGTATTAGGTCAAGTAGGTCGATCTAGTAGGCTAATATAGAAGTCTATAAAACTAAAACATGGCTAAAACTGTGCTAATTTAACTTGGTTGACCTAGTAGGTTGAGCTAGAAGTCTAAAAAGTGCTAAAAACTTGTACTAAGTTGAGTTGAATGATCTAGTTGCCTGTTCCTACGTATAAAGAAAAATAACTGGGTTGATAAAATCAAACAAGTATGTCAAAATATATGATAAAAATGATGAAAAAATAAACAAAATAAATGAAAGAAAAGTGAAAAAATCTTGCAAGGTTTTGATTCACATTGGGTTCACCAGAATGTATGCAATCAAAACTACATGATGTATATGAATTAATCCTAGATTAGATAAGATAAAACACACCTACGCTTTTTATTGGGTATATACTTGTTAAGTGATATCATGACCAATATGGGGATCTACTAGACCTGATTAGGGGATCAATTGTATCACTTGTCACAACATATCATGCTAGGAAGGGTTTTAAAGCCTACAGTCTAACACAATTACACAACAACCCTAAAAGTGTCCTATTATTTGATATTTCACTTATGCTAACAAACAAGAAAGTAAACTATTCTAATATCAAGAAAAGTAAACTAATCTTGTTTACACCAGATATTGTGGCACAATGTAAGGGGTTAGATGCAAATCAATCAAATATGTATAAGGAACTTCAAATAAAGTAAGTATGAGTAACACCCTAATACATAGAATATGAAGAGTAATATTATTTGAGCCAACACTTATGCTAATTCTATCTATTAAAATATAGGAGAACAAAGTTAGAATATACTTACCTTAATGTGAACCCATCATGATTAAATCTCTCCCTTGGCCAATAGGGATTTGCAAGAGGTTGTTGTGGTTCATAAGGATCACTTTGTTAGGATAAAGCATCCAAGACCTATCCACAAGATTAGATTATCCAAAATAAGAAACCTAAGCTAATAATCCTCAAGTAGAATGGTATAAGAGTAGATTGTGAATAAGTATGAGTGAATAATAACTCTTGATTGCATATTATAATAATGACCAAAATGACCTTGTATATATAGGAGTATCTCACCCTAAAATCATTCAAGAATGTCAAATGTGCTAGGTTAATCTAGTCAACCTAGCACATTTTTGGGCTAATGCCTAAAGTCTATTTTAGGTCAGCCAAAAGGCTCACAAACCTAAAGAGTTAAAGTGACCCTAAATTGCACTAGGTTGACCAAGTTGACCTAGTTTGCTGAACATGTCAAAATGGTGCCAAGCAAGGAGAAGAAGGATAAAAAGAGTAAAATACTAGAGGAAAGTGAAAGGGAGGATAAATATCTTAGGGAAAGGTTTTAGGAAATGAATGCATTGGAAATAATATGGAAATAAGGGACAACAATCCTGTGAATCACCAAAGGTCTACCCACCCCTTTCTCAGTGTACCCCTTAAGGCATGCACTCAGAGATATTGAGTCACGATGGGTTTGAAAAAGATGTAAAGCATAGATATTTTATAAAATTTAAAAGTATTATTTGTATACAGTGTCCCTCTATGGCCAATAGTGTCTATAAGGCTAGAAAATATGTATATATCTAAAATTGATAATAAAGGATGTTTATCAAGTTTTAAGCTTTATGTGCAATGGAAAGGATCTGGGTCATCATAATGATATGGATCAAACTAAGAGAAGAGAATATAGGCATAGTAAAATGGTGAATGCAAACTTCTTAGTAGTAGGGAGGTCTATAACTAAAGGGTAGATCCCTGATTAATATTTGTCCAATATATAAAATTGAGATGCTAAAAATATTCAATTTTAGTATTTACACCTTCTCCATCACATTATGGCCACCCATTATATGTAATTATGGGCATTTGTACACATATAATATCTCTTGTGATTTAGAGACCTTATATTACATTTTATGATAGTGAAATAATGGATGATGACTCAAATCTAAATTCATTATTTATTCAGGCATAGCTTGACTATAAGCCTATACATAGTATTATGATTTAAAATGGTGCTAGTGATAATGTATATACCATGAAATTACTTACACATTTAGGATATACACATAATGATTTATAACCTTTGACGAAAATGGTTAGAGTATTCAATGGGAACTCATAACTCATTATTGGTGATATTGATTTACCTTTAAAGGTTAGTATAATACATATGGTTAGAACATTTTTAGTCATCCCATATAAAAGAGTCTTGATATTTTATTGGGACAACCTTGGATACATAAAATCCATGCAATACCTTCCAAAATGCATGGGTGTATTAAATACATTCATACCAATAAGGTAGTCACAAAATACTAGAATTTTATATGAACATCCACTTGAACAAGAGAAGTTTATTATATGATATATAATTATCAAACCTACTAAGGTTAATCCTTTGTGAAAGGGTAAACAACAAGGAATTCCCTTTCCTAGGTGGGCCACACTTGAAAGGCCTTTGCACCAAAGATATATCATGGATTCCATAAATTGTTCATCCACTCCTACAACATATTCAGTTACACATAACAACTCAACATGGTCTAATTAATACTACTACAAATAAACCAAAGATCACTAAAATATGAATTCCATGAAACCTTAATCCTTTTATTTTTTATTTATGACCACAAAGTCTTATTATACATACATAGAGTGCTATAGTTTCTACAGATCTAAATATGATACTTATGCATGATTCTTAGTAGTACCACTAGTTTGATGTATCATACTTTAGGTTTGGATTTAGTTATGATCATCCATTGGATGGAATCATAGGCTAGCCTTTTATTTTAAAATATTCCAAAAAATACATATATAAAAAATTAAATATTTCAAGAAAATACAAAAACATTCAAACAATTTGAAAATATAAAAATATTCAAAATTCCCATGTTTTACTAGCTCCTTAGAATATATGTTGTTTGATTTACATTATTAGATAAAATATCATTTATATATACACATATATTTCACACAACTTTGACTGTGATACTAGCATTCCTAGACACATGATATATGCACTTAATACTTAGACCTTTCCTCTACCCACATCATATAGTATGTTACAGGCATTTAATTCTTTGATCACGATTGATATAGATCACATATAATTTATGAAAATTTATACATTATCATGTTTGAGATTACATACTAATACTTACAAATGTCTATATCCATGCTTATATTTTTCACAGTGTACTTGATATGCTATGTTACATAACATTTTTTGCTAACACAAATATGCAAGAACTAGTTTGATATGCTTATACTAGTTGTTTATTATTTATCTATTGTTAACTTCCTTGAGTGTATTCTATTATTTTATTCTTGTGGAACATTTAAATATGTTTCTTGCTTGTTAGCCACTATGCCATTATATGTTGATTAGACATTTTAATATGTCATTCTATGTGAATTGGACATTTGAATATATTATTCTATGTGGATTGGACAGTTATGTCATTCCTTTTGATTGTGTGGTATTTGAACATTCCCCTTATATGAGGTATCCTTGAACCATTCTTTTTCATTACAGTGAGTTCTCTTGTGTATGTGTTTGATTATTTGCTGAGCTTATACTATTACACTGTAGACATTACCATGATGCATATCATGCATATTAGGACTTGTTGTGATCACATACTACAAGATTCATTGACATATCAACTTTGACATGTTATCCCTATATTATACATGATTCATACACATATTATATACTTGCCTTATCCTTTTGAGGTAAGGTACCTACTAGTTTCTATCTCCCTCACCTCAAAAGAGGGGGCATGTCATAGAAGCATGACCTCCACATTTTTCATAGTTTTCAAATTTAATTGGGGGTATGTAATAGAGGCATTAAATCCACACTTAAAAAAATAATTAATAATTCTATATTTTAGTTTGGAAATGTCATAAATACATGACCTCCACATTTGCACAATATCCAATTTAATTTCATGATTTTGATATACACGGGTCAGAATCTTATACATTTCACCAATTTTGCATAGATTTGAAATGAAGTTTTTTTTATATTTATGACACATATACCTTATCTAAAATGTATTTAAGGTTCATATACCATGATATTGCACCAAAATTTGTAAAATTTACCAATTATACTACTCACCAAGATGCATCGATTACACCAGGATGTACTATTATTGAGCCTTATTTGTAGTAGTGTTTTGATTAATTTTATAGATTTAAGTTAATAAGTTATTAAACCTCACCATATTTAAAGGTTTAATTAATTAAATAATCCAATCTCACTAAATTTATAGGATGATTTGAATAAATTTACTCAAACTCACTAGATAACATATTCACACTCGAGTTGTGAGATTAAGATATAAAAAGCTCAATGGTCATGTCACAACTCATCATTGAACCAAATTAGGGGCATAATACCTTCCAATATCCCTCTTCAAATATCTAAGGTTTAGGTTTGAAACTTTTATAGATCTAATGCTTCATAAGGAAGCATCTTTACTAAGTCAAGGCATCAAGAGGCAACATGTTTGCATCAACACATGTGTAATCCTTGCTCTTTTTATTTTCAAGCATTTCAATTATTTCATATTTAAAATTATATGCTCTAATTTACACTTAACATGCTCTTGGTGATAAGTCATACACTAGTAAATCATTAAAACTAGGCTCAAGCCAAGGCAAGGCATGTTTTACATACTTGGGTGCACATTTATTTCTTTTAAACTAGTAATTTCATCCTTATGCATTACTAAGCTAAAAGGAGGAAAATTTTGATACTAAAACTAAATTTTATTAACATCTCAGTCTTTTATAATTGAAAAAATAAATTAGGGCTCTACCTTTTAGTTCTAAACCTCTCCGTTGCTGAAAGGATCACATTAAATAACTCATTGTACCTAAATACTTATCTCTTAGTCCATTCCACATCATTCTAATGAATTAGGTATCCTGCACTACACATAAATATTAAAATATTATAAACATCCTTCAATATTAGTTTTAGATCCATACCTATTTTATAGCCTTCTAGAGACTACCAACTAGAGAGGGACACTAATGCTAATGGTAGTGTCCAGATCCTTATCTAGTATCTTGTTGTAAAAAGCCATGTAAATTGTAAATGTTTTAAAACCTATGGGTCAACCTATTTGTTTTATTGAACCCTACCATGAGATATTTTGAAAAGGTGTGGTATAAATACAAGTTTAAGCCTTATCATTGATCATATAGCAAATACCAAGCATACACATAATAAATCTCAATCAATCAACTAAACAACCATGATATTCTACCCTATTCATCACTATTTTCATATTCAAGCATAGGAGAAGTCATGCTACAGGTCTAAAGCATTCAAAGAGCAACCATGAATGATATTTTTCAAGTTACTTGTAATATCACTACATGAAACTTCATATATTATATTACACACTTATATACACACATTCTCACATAGAGGGGAGAACTACATAAGTATGATGATCTTATTGGAGTATTATCTATGTAGGAAATTTTTATTAACAGAGGGATCTTTGAGGTCATCTTGACACTATTATCCCACTAATCCATTTTTAGCAAACTCATTTTAAGGGTGAATAAGGGTGAAGATATAGGGTTTGATCACTTAGTAAAGAGTGATGAATTATATCCTAAATCCAAATATATCAACATAAAGGTGACAAAAAATCTAAAATAATGAAGTTTTTTGCATAAGGATCCATTCACTATTTTTTACTAGAGACCTGCATCAGATTCAGACACTAGCATCGATGGTAGTGTCTAGATCAAATAGTAGTGCCCCTGGCTAAAAAAGTAAAATTTTTAGAATCTAACAACTAGTTTAGAATACTAATCCTACATGCTTTGCACCTATTTCTATTCTATATCTATTTACATGTAGTAAACCCAAAAAAGTATCTTTTCTATTTGGTATTATAATTAATTGAACATATTTCAAATTTGGTTCTTTCTATATTTAACATATCTCAATTTTATTATTTAAAATATTCTTCTATCTGAGTCTGAAATTAATTATCCTAATATAGATTAGTTTCACCCTTGTGCTTGAACTATTTATATAATCTTAAACCTATCCCACATATCTAAATTTAAGGTTAAATAAGGGTACAATTTTATAAATTTAAATGCCTAATTATTCATTCAATCTAATCATCTGATTGTTGACAAATTATCCTCCATCATTTGTTTTGAGACGCTAAATTTTTATCTTTGATAGGTTTACAACAAGGGCCTTGAAAATTTTGAAGTGCTCAAAGACTTCATTTTTTTTTCAAAAAGCAGGACCAAGTTTATGATATAAATCATTAATGAATGTAATCACATGTTTATGCTTATGAATACAAACATTGGGAAAATACATAATAAATGGATCCTTTTTTTATTTTCTAAGGAGATAACTTGGACAAATGCCATCTTTGAAATAAAATTATGGAAAAACATTAACCATGTGATGCTTACTAAAATATTGAAATAAGTGATAGTTGAGGTGACCAAAATGGTCATGCCACATTTTACTCAAGTCATTAATATGTGCAATCATGCCTTGTAAAGGTTACAATGTTGTCAAATTTATACAATTGTGCTAGATTATAGTGGATAAAATAATCAATTGGTATTTAATATTTCCTATGAAAACATTAATATATGTAAAATCAATGGTTTTATCTTACCCTAAGTGCATGATCTACTATATGTATATTGTATACACATAATATTTTCAAAATTTATCAATTACTAATGTTTTTTCTCTTGCAGGAACCTATCGAGTCTCAATATTTCTAAGTGAATTCCTTAAAAGGTGCATCGAGAAAGGGGTGCAAAAACCATTAATACTTTGAAAGATTGTTGTCCCCTATACCACCACTTCCTATCTACACAACCATATTCTATACACTTCCCTGAGATTTATCTCCTCTCTTGCACACTCCTCCAAGTATTCACTACCTTACTTAACCCCTTCCTAAGCCTAAAACCCTTTTTTATGGTTTATGTTACACTATCATACCCATCGACCATGTATTCAAATTGATAAAACACATTAAGGGTCTAGGTCAGCTCCTGGCTGAACTAGACCAAGACCTAACTTATTTTTAAAAAATAACAATACAGAGTTGATTGGGATAACCCTATCGACTAAAATTTTGGAAAGGTTTAAGGTTAGATCCAACTATATATACACATCCATTTCCATCATTTATGAGATAAGATAAGAATAATAATATTTTATTATGCATCTGTTTATCCACTATTCTATTTGAAGAACATAACTTAGGGTTTCAATACTTTCTTTGAAGATACATATATTGTCTTGTTGAGAAGTTTTTTAGATGCATAAAGAGATTGTGTATCCTAGAGATGACTTTTCCTTGTTACCATTACACACCAAAACAACCTATTACAAAGCACTTTGGGCAAGGAAGAGATTGAGGCTTGATGGGTTCATCTTCAAAAGTAAGTATTCTTCACTTTGTTCTTCCTTTGTAAAGTAGATAGATGTGCATTTGTACTTCTCTTCCATGCATTAAGATTTCATATAAATTGATGTGAGTATATATATTCTATTCATATTTAATTTTTATGTTTATTACCCCAACTTTGTGCCAAAATCTTTCATGAACACTAGATTAAATTTTAATTTACTTGCCATTTACTTTTGTGAATATGAAAACATAAGACCTGGCTAGGGTTATTACATAATATTGCTTGAATAAAAGTTATGTAACCCTCTCTAGTGATGTTATTGTGGTAAAATATCCCTTGGCAAGGTCTAGCAGATCCATCTTGGTTATGACCTCAAATATCTAATGTATCAACAATCAGAAGTGTAAGTAAAATTTATCTTTTCTATGCTAAGATTGATTAGTAGATCAGTTGTATTTCCCTTTGTATATAGATAGAGGTTGAAAAGAAATTATGGAACATGGAGAAATTTTTTGAATACTCCATTCTATATCTCAATATCTCTTTTCCCTTAATAACTAAAGTACTAGAGTTGCCCATAATTGTTTTAGTTGTGCGACATTGGTCAAGATTTTCAAATAATGAGCCATCATGCACTATATGGTGAGAGGCTCATGAATCCAAAATCCATTCAGATGAAGGTGATCGTATTGTTGAAAAAAGTGTTTCTCCTATATTAGGGGGAAGCTACATTTAATTTTCTTCTAAGTATGCTATTTTATTGAAACATTGATATTCAACATGACCTAATTTCTTACACTAATTACAACACTCTTGGTCAACTTAGAATTTAGTTTCCATTTGACTTTATTTTGACTTGGGGAAGGTTTATATTGACTCAATGGATTTACATTAGGATTGGGGTTTTATTTCCATTTTTTCTTGTTAGGGGCATTTTATTTTCTAGAGTTGGGTTGTGACATTAAATTAGTATCATTGTTTCCATAATTTGATCTGAGATCCCACTTAGTTACTGTTATGCCAGTTTGGGTATGACTACCAAACCTTCTTATCTATCTTATCATGGCCTTCAAAAATATAGGGGATAGTTTGGGTAAGTTCATCAAATCATATTGTGAAACAATGGGGTTAGGATTATGCACACACACTCATATATGTGTGGAAATAGACGTTAGTAAAGGTCTACTGGAAAAAATGATAATCCACTATAGAGACCTCTAACATACTTAATACCTAGACTATGAGAATACTAGTTTATGATGTCATTTTTGTAAGTTTACCAGGCATATTTAGGCTAATTTATCCCAAGCACAACTTTACACCAAAGAATAAAGGGATAAAATCAACCTTCAAATGCTAGACCATGATAACATAAGAGGAAGTAGAGGCAAAAATATATGAACAAGAGGAGGAAGGCCAAAAAACAAATGAGCCAGAGGAGATAAACACATGGGACCAAGATAATGATCACAATGAGGAGGGAAATGAAGAGGGGAGGACAATAATAGAATTATAACCGGTTAGGTCTACACTTAGAGGTGTGAAACATGATCATGAAATAGAGAGATTAGATTTAGATAAGGAATTAGTGACAAGCATAAACCCAAAATAGATAGGTTTTCACTCAATTATAGATATTTAGAACATAATAATGTATATGGTCATGGTGGTTCCAACACAAGGAGTGTGGTAGGAAGTAAAGAAGAAAAATGGTAAAAAGGGTAGGATGGAGGACTATCTCGATTCTTCCTTATTATAGTGCACTGGTCCATGATATTTCATTGGATGGTGTTAACTATTATAACATGATATTTTTGTTTCTTTTACCTTACTTTTTTTGTTTTCATATCTTCTGGGATGTTTATATCTACAAGTTGAGGCTTTTATCTCCTTATTTCTTTTACCTTAATTTTGTTGTTTTCCCATCTTCTAGGATGTTTATATCTACAAGTTGAGGCACTCATCTTTCTTCTCTTTACAATCACATATTGGCATTATGTATGTATATTTTCACCATAAATTAGAATAAATTATACCGACACTTTTTATTTAAAAAAAAATTAAATTAGTATCATTGACCACTAATGCCTATTACTTAGTTCCTTCAGGGCATATTTCCCCAATAAAAAATAGATTTTCCTATTCTCTCTCAAGTTAATCATAGAACTTGTCAAAATTTGGTTCCACATATGTAGATCCCATAAAGTATTGATGTGTATAGTAGTTTGAAAAAAAAATGATTAAGAATGACCTAATTTAGATAAAATAATCCTAATGAGTTTTTTCATCAATCTTGGTTTCACTAGTCTCAATGAGTAGAAGTCTCAAATGTTTGACTTGAGTGATGACGTCCTAAATACAAGGATAGTTATTTGTATTAAGAAAAATGAGCTCAATTTATAGTTGGCATGCCCTCAAATTAATGTTCTTTTCAAAAAAATCTTCCAAGATGGTCCAAAATTTATAAGGTTCCATGATGCCCTAAAAATTAAATTTCACTTTAGGTGATATTGAATGACCAAGGATGCCTCTAGCTTTGTTAGAATGGTTTTGCCATTTTTTTCCATTTAACAAGGTCTAAAGGTGAAAATTATTCATTAATCATAATATATTATAACCCTTGATAAGGAGAACATTAGTAATGTATCCTTTCTAGTTGAAGTAGTTGGAACTTAAGAGGGTTATTTTTCTCTCTTGCATTGCTAGCACACAAAATTGAGTGAAACTAACCCAATTTTTTTGTGTGGTATTTGTTTTTGAAAAAGTGATTTAAAAAAAAACACTTTAAAATGACCATATTGATGATAAAATCACAATGGTGCAATCGACCTAGAGGCATTAATTTAAAAAAAAAGTATTTTTAGGACTGCAAATGAAAAAAGGTACGTATTTTTTTTTAAAATTTTAAATAGTAGTTAAAATGGTCATCTCGATGAGAAAATCATAATCTTGTAGTCTCTCTATGACCCAAAAAAATATGTACTAGTTTTTTTATTCACACATAAACATTGGTTTATGGCCTTCCCACACAGATTAAAAGAATTATAATAAACACTTTCTACCAAATAAATGCTCTCTATTTTTCCCTTTCACTGATATTTTCAAAAAAATGGAATCCCAATCAGGGATACTAGAACTGAATCTAGATAGGTAATATAGTAATTAAATTTGAACAAAGAATACTATATATCTACCAAATGTAACTAGATTTTTAAAAAATACTAAGCTAAAGTGTGTTCGATCTATAAGTTGTTTAATATATGAATCCATAGTCATAAATAGTCAACAAGCACAAAGGGAATTAACTATGAAGGTTTCCACCATCCAACAACTTCACTATCCAATCTTTGAGGTATATAGAGAATACATTCTTAGTGATAATCACTTACCTATGCACCTCATAATCAAATGGTCAAGGTTTCTTATTATCAAAATATTAAAATTCTAAGCACTTACTATATACTATGATGTACATGGAAACAAATATCCATATACAGTGTTATCTGATGACTTGAGTGTTGGGATATTACCCATTACACCACATATCAAGTAAAATTGATTTCCACTTTACCTAAAACAACAACTCTTGTGAGTTTTATAGCTATCAAAAATATAGTTATAACCTAGGGGATTTTTATGAAATAAAAATGCTTTAACCCTTAATACCGCACTATGTTCACCAATTTATGATCAACCAAGATCACATAAGGTCAAGGTGAGAGCATAATATCAATTATTTTCAATAAGCCGCTAAATATAGGCTAGAAACTTGAAATGCAGAAGAAAAAACTTCAAATCTAAAAATTGAAAAGAATGTTAAATATGCAAAAAAGAATGCAAAGTTGTAGATCCAATCTTTAAAACTACATGCAACATGAGGTGAAGATTATATAGCTTTGATACCATATTAAATTATTGAATGGGGTACATAATTGTGTTATCTACCATAAGACAAACACCCACAATACATGCATAATAAATATATGAAAGCTTAGAAATAAAGTAACATAGATTCATCCAAGAAGCATAACTACCTCTTTTGATTTAAAACACTATCCTAATTATACAAGTACAAAAATAACTCTCATCCACTATATGCCTCACCCATAATCCCTCTATGATCATATATAGATAAAATAGGATGCTAGAGTTAGTATTAGGGTTTTGGATAATGGTTACTAAAATAATAAAATAAAATTATTATTAACATAAGTCAATTGAGTATTTACTTAATTTATAATACTATCTAATAATATGTTATGGATAAATATACATGAATTAGTGCCAACACACAAATTACAAATAAATAATATAAGTGAATCTTAAAAACATAAAATAATGTATGAATAATTAAATACACTAAAAAAAAAGGACATTGAAGTCCATACTCTACTGCATTGTGAAAACAATTTACTAGTAACGGGATTTCTCAAATAAAGGTATTTTAAATATTTTCTTGAAAATTATAAGTTTCAAATATTGTAAGGCTAAAATCACTTGCTAAAATGTTAGGGGTCCTTGTTTACTCTATAACTTATTCTATTGAGGAGGGAAATGAATTGGCTTTTTGTATTTTATATTCAAACACATTTTTATTTATATCTTTTGAATAATAATTTTGGAATTTATAATGTGTGATTTCTATATGGTCCCTTATATAGATACTAAAATATGATTTTATATGACATAATAGTCTTGTACACTTGAAAAACACAAATCATGGCTCAACCCTTTAGTTTATGACCTTTCTATTTTCAAAAGGCTCACATTTCACATCTCATTATACCAAATTATTTATCTTATAGTCCAACCCTAACATTATGATGACATAAACCATTTTTAGCCTAAAATTTTCATAAGCCCTAATTTCCATCATGTATAGATAGCTATAGATCCTCATCAACATTTTACATTTAGGATACTAACATCTAAATTAACATATTAACATCAATGCTAGTGACCCAAATATGACACTAGTGTCCCTGCCTTCCAAATGATAAAATTATAAACATCCTGATATGTATGGGTCAGCCTCTTTGTCTTCTTTAACCCTCCCATGGAATTATTTCATAAGGTGTGGTATAAATACAAATCAAAGGTCATTTATTATTAATCTAGTAAGAAAATCTCAATCTCACACTACACTACTAAAAATCATTTGCACAACTGAGCTATACCACCCTACTCTTCCCTATTTCTAAATAAATCATAGGAGTAGTCTCCTTATAGGTATAAAGTAGTCAAATAAAAAATCATGATTAATATTTATCAAGTTACATGATAGATCACTAGATGCACTCACATATAGTATATTGCATAATTGTTAATATACAAGTCCACATAAGGGGGAAAACTACATTGGCCTAAGGCCCTATTAAGAGCATATGGATATGTAGGTAGTTCTCATTGATATATGAGTTTTTGAGGTCATCTTCACTTCACTTTTGTCCACTAACCCTTATTTTTAAAGGTGACATTACCTATTTGAAGGACCTAGGGTTTTGAACAAAATATTGACTTTGATAACTTGTGTGTGTGATTTGAACTGATAACCTACAAGAAAATAACAAACCCTAGTAAGCACAACTAACTATTCTAAAAAATGATATGTATTCTGAGTTAGATAAAATCATTGTCAAATCTCAAACTTATGAATTTGTGATACTCTGTTTGTGCCTTATAGGACTTTGTGGTCATGAAGTAATAGTAGAAGTTGTAGTGGTTCTTGGAACCCATTTCTTTGTGCTCTATGACTTATTTGATAAAAATATAATTATGGGGATCTTTACCCTCTCTAAAACATGTTTATCTAGTCTTAGCAATTGGTTGGTCCATGTAGGTATAGATGAGGGCTCTGTGGAGTCCACTATTATCTTTGATGTAGTGGCCTCTCAAATATCAACTACCTAGGAAAGGGAATTGTCTTTTGATTACCCTTTCACCCATAATTAACCTTAATAGGTTGTATAATTATTTGTCTTGGAATAAAAGTCTCTTGTTGTAGTGGATGCTCATACTGGATTCTTGAAATTATGATTACCCTATTAGCATGAATATACTTGAGACATTTATGCACTGTGGAGGGTATTGTGTGGAGATTATGAATACAGGGTGATCCTAATAAAATATCAAAGAATATTATATATGATATAACTTTAAATGTTGTCGACACATGTGTTAGACCAACCTATAAAGGTAAATCAATCTCACCAATAACTTATTGTGCTTTCCCATCAAATACTCTAATGGTCTTGGTCGAAGAGTATAAATCATAATGTGTGTGTCTAAAATATGCGAGTAATGTCATGGTACATACATTATCACCATAGCCACTATCAATATTACATTGTGTATAAGTTTATGATAAATATGTGCTATAATAAATAATGAGTGAATATCTGAGTCATCATCCACAATTTCATTATCATCAAATATAATAATAGGCCTCTGAACCATAAGAGGTAATGTGTATGTGTGATAATACCATATAATGGGTATCCATAATTTGGTGGAGGATGTGAATTATATACCATTTTAACTTCTAGTGTTTCTTTAGAATGATATTATAATGGATAATTGGATATCTTCTAGTTTTGATGATCATTAGGTTGTGACCCTAAATCCTTTGTCTAGATAACTTTATGAGAATCCCTTAGATGGGATTGTTGACTAGTATTCTCTTCCCTAAAATTTAAATTTATAAAAAATACAATAAAATCAAATAATCAAGAAAAATATAAAAAACATTAAATAAATCAAAAATACAAAAATAATTACCATACACATGTTTACTAGCTTTTACATTGTTGTTTACTTTATGTTAGTAGATAACACACCATTTCATTTGTATACACACATATGATTCATGGGTACTTGAGTGTGATACATGATTATAATAAATATATGATAAATGATACATGAACATATAAATGTTGTACCTTTTCTTCCTCTTGTGTGACATAATATGTTAGGGGCATCTACTACATTGATCACGATTGATACATGTTACATTATTTTATGATCACTTTGCATTATCATGTCACACTTATATGCTAACACTTACACATGTATATAATCATGATTAAATCTTAAATAGTGTGATAGATATGCTATGCTATAGTAAATTTTTTATACACATAATAATATAAAACTTTATCATTTACCAACACTTTCTCTATTACAGGAACCTATCAAGTTTCAATCCCCCTGAATACATGACTTAAAAGGTGCACCAAGAAAGGGGTAGGAAAACCATTGGCGTTTCACAAGATTTTTAAAAAAAATCATATCATTCCTATTATTAGTATATCTTTCTTAGAGTCTCTATCCATTTACCCCTAATTATGCCTCCCTTAAATCTTAAAATATTTAAATATGGCTAAGTCTAAAATCTAATAGGACCCTCCAAAACCTAAAATTTGCATTATAGTTCATAGAGGTTTGAAACCAATCTCAAACATATTGAAAGTATATTTATAAAATATAAATTAAAATATATTAAGTTATATGCCCATGCCTAAATTCCAACTTAAAAGTTTATTTTATATATATACTACCTATTTTAACACCTTTCATGCCTTGATCCCCTAAGCAATATCCATTCTCAATAACACCTAACTAGGTCAACCATTTTTCCTACTAGGTCAGTTATGGTGGATCTAATTTTGAAGGTTATGGTGCATGTTAAGCAATTAGGTTGGCTATGGTTGACCTAGTTTGAGGCTGAACAATATCTTTTCAAAATTGGGTTGTGATAGTTGTTGAGGTCAACATACCCCCTATTTTTGAAAATTAGGGATCCATGTGTTAAATTATGCAATTAGTACTTTGGTACTAAAAATTCACTTAATTTGAATATCTTTGGCATGTTTTACACATTATTTTCATTTGAAGATCATCTTTCCTTTAGTCTAGTTGGTATTCTTTGTTCATGGTTCTACATTAGCTTTTCCTAATGTTACTAATAATGGATCTCTTTTTTTCAGATCACATGTTTGATGGAGCTCTCCTTGATGGGATCATACCTGGGTTTCATAATTCTATCTCAATTTGACCTTTTGTTAGCCTTTGGTTTATTAAAATTTAGCATGCATCCATGTTCAAGCTTCATGAAACCCTTGTTCAATAACCCTAGCACAAGATTCTTTTAGACCCAAATTTAAAAACTAGTGGGAACAATTTATGTGGGAACATTTTATATGCCATAGATTTAAGCCTAATTTTTATACTAAGGCCCAATCATGTTTTTCAACATGACCAAGCCTTATCCTAAAAATGATAAGCTTAATCCCCTTTATGTCTCGAGATCCTTTGTCCCTTTCTTATTTTAACATGGTCCAAAATTAATGTCTATGGGGTCCTTTTTATTAAACTCATAGCTTCGTCTGACTCTATTTACATAAATATCAGTCTATAATCTTAGTCCTAAGGCCCCATTCATGTCTATTTACTTGAATGAGACCTTATTCCTAAGACTTTATCCTAACTATTATTTGTCTTGAGCCCTAACTTAAGTCATGTGCTTCTCTGCAGGATCTACGACCTACGTGCATTTAGGTAGAAATAATCAGATGATATAAGATGGACCTAATAAGTCTCAAAACTTCATCCTATAGGTTCTAATCATAGCCAGCTACTCGGATCATGATCAATGGTTCATGCTTTCTCAGATGAAGCCAATTAAATGATGCATAATGGGCCAAAATTGTGATAGGGCTTATTGTGTTTTGTAGGACTCAATTGGATGTTCTCGTGCCCATCATTTGACGTTTATGAGGCCACCATTGATGTCTATAAGGCCATCAAATTTAAACCTTGATGATAGATTAATAGATTTTAATTTTACTATTTTTGTGAACATCATTGACATTGATGAGGCTGTCATTGATGTCCATAAGACCATTAAAATTCAAACTCATGGACCAACCACACTTAGATAAATGAACGTATTGTGCCTTAATCATGCTTGGAAGTTTTGGTGCTTCAATATTAAGGTTGGTTTTTGATTAAATATAAGTTATTTCAATTTAAAATTTGAATGTAAATGGGGGAAAATTTTAAATATCACATGCTTATCTTGAATATTATCATAAGGTTGAATCATGTTTTTCAACATTAGACCAAACCTTAGTTCAAAACCTTATGCTTAA
The DNA here is from genome assembly GCA_037957365.1 of Torreya grandis. Taxonomy (NCBI): domain Eukaryota; kingdom Viridiplantae; phylum Streptophyta; class Pinopsida; order Cupressales; family Taxaceae; genus Torreya; species Torreya grandis. Next base: position 997,112 of record JARHVA010005343.1, read on the forward strand.
GTCTATATATATATATATACACCCATGTGGTCTTGTGAAATGTTTTATGGGATTTTTAGCGAGGCTTGACAAAATGTAAGACCTTATGGTATGAATCCTATCTTAAAGTATTCATCCCAAGGTTTGCCTCATATTCATCAATGCAATAAAAAAACTTAGGTCAAAAACCTTAAGTTATGTCCTCTTTTTATATCAGATCCCCTTTTTCTATGATATAAAATTAGCCTAAATACTTTAGCTTAAGATTCATTTCATGTTTATTAACACAAAATGAAACATTATACTAAATTAATTAACCTAAGTTATTTATATGGTCTGACATTAAATTAAAGTTCATCTACCTTTTCAAGATTGACGGTTCGCATGTAATTGGACCAGCATGATCAAATAGAGTGAGACCACTATGGAGTATTCAATAGAATTCCTAAAGGACCACAATACTACCATGTGGTACAAACATGATAACTATGAGATTGATAAAGATATAGAGCTCAAAAGGCTTATAGGATTGCCAAGTTTCATAACTATGGGTCACAGTACAAAAGACAACCAGTGGAATGTAACTAGCAGGATCGAGATCAATGATCCTTGTTAATATATATAGATCGATCTGATGGAGTGAGATAAAAGATAAAATTTAAAAGGAAATGGTCAAGTTTCAAAGCATTTATGAACAAAGTGCTATGAAAGTGCCATCTAGGTGCCACTTAAGCAAAAAAGGATAAAACCCAAGATTTTATGGGCTTGGAAAAAGAAAAAGGTATAAAGGTAGAAGTCCAAATCAAATCCCAGCACCAAGTTTACCTAAGTTCAAATAAATATTTCCATTAAATCTAGAAAAGACTTGAAAAAATCCTTAGCATATGTAGAATCCCTAATTTGATCCCAATTTGATCATAGTTGAGCTGGAAGGAGTCCAATTACCACCTGAACAAGTGAAAATTAGCCCCGAGGTTAATCAAAAACCAATTGTGAATAGATTGTAAACTCACAACCATGACAACACAAAAGAAAAAAAATAGAGAAGACACAAAGTTGTACTTAACTTTAGATGTGGATGGAAGAGTCTTTAAAGATGATGCAGTAGTGTTGAATACCAGGATAATAACTTGTCCAAGGTCTTCTAGCTATCAAAAAGTTGCAAGACATCACCAAGGAGGATGAAAAAAATACCACACTATTCTAGAGGTACTATGGTATAGTATCCATCTAAATGACCAGTCTTCACCATGTAGTGGAAAAGCTAGAGGTACTTCATTGTATTGATGTTATTGCTCCTATCTTTAAGGATTGTAGAATTGATCAAGATATGATAGTACATAAACACAATTTTAAAAGGTTTTCTCAAAATTTTTCAATTATATTTGAAAGTTACTACAAAATTCCCATTCCTCAAGGGGATTTTTCCATAATTAAACAATGGTCCAGCTAAAATAACTTGAAAACCACCCTTGGCCTATGGCTATATTTAGGTATCCATGTATTTTTTTACCCCAATGGAAGAATCCCTATTGCCTAATTTAGGGTAGGGATTAGAATGATTATGACTTTGCTAAATATATTTTTTAGGGCCCCTTTCACCACTTATGTCAATAAGATCTAGGTTCATTATATATATTTCATGGTTGAAAAGGGACTTACTCCTCCTATAGGAGAAATGATTAGTGTTTTCTTGAAGCAAAAATTATCTACCATAAATAAGAAGACTGGAAATCACTTATTTATGATGTATTATATTTTGGATGCCTTATTGGCCACTACCACAATCCCTAACATCAAAAATTGGTCACCTAATAGAAGGTAAATAGTCTCTCATTACTATTTCAAACTACATATATTCAAGTATAGGGACCATATACAATTCATTTATGATTGTGTATATCCAACCTTATCTGAGGCTGTAACATGGATCCCTTTGATGAGAGTCAATCCCTTAATCAAGAAGTATGTGGAACTTATTGGAGACCTGTATTTATATCTTGACTGCATTGTAATCAGGATAGAGGGAACCTTATGTCAGCCTCTTATATTATCAGTTTATGTACCCACCAAGCTAGATGAACAAGAGATTGCATACCAATTGTTCCATGGAATTGATGGTGTATAGAAATATAAAATTAAGGGGAAAATCCATCCTTTTCCTTTGACTATTAGTAGAAATATGTTATAGAATTAGGACAATGTAGACACCATTTCCAGACATAGAGATTCATTCAATCTATAGCTTGATGATTTAAGGTAGTAGGACCCCCAAGATAATGTTAAAAATATTTAAAGGCCAAGTAGATTAACATTAAATATGAACATCAACTTGGTGTCCATGACATAATGTACATATAGGTATCTTCATTTTTTGAGTTCCTAACAAGATTAAAAAATCACAACATCAAGATCAAGGCTAGGTTGAAAAGAGATGAGAAGCTAGCTAGTGAAATCTGGTAGATGAATCCTTTGTAGTACCATTTAATTTTTAGACCATTTAGTAGGCTTCTTATATAATAGTAAAAGGCACAAATTACATAAAGTCCAGAGAAAGAGAAGCTTGAAGAAAGACCTAGTGAAGGGGCACCATCTTATACCCAACCTAAAATGATAGAGTCTCCAATTGAATACATTGACATGATATCATTGCATCTTGGAGAAATAGTGGAAGATGCTTTGGAATCACTAGCTAGTGCTTATGGGTCAGATGAAGAAGGGCCTCAAACTCAATAAAAAGAACCTCAACCCCAAGTTGAGGAAATAGGAAAGGAAAAGGGGAAGGAGATATATTTGGACTTAGTTCATATTGTTCCCCCTCAAAAGAGAAAGGTTGAATTACCATTGGTCCCAGTAAGAACCAAGAGGCCCAAGTTAGCCCTCACTCACCCTGTGAGTGAAATTAGTATTTTATATGATGAGAAACCAATTTATGGTCCAACCATTCCTAAATGGTCATATATGGAAAGTTACAAAATATCCTAACTCTATGCCATTTATAGGCCACCAAAAAATCTATCAAAATCATAGTTCATGAGAAGCATAAGCCCTGGACAGTGGCTTTACAAAAGGAAGAAAAGGAAAGACATTTGGTTTCTCTTGGGTCTTTAGGTAATACCCAAATGGAAGTCCTAGAGCCTCCAAAAATGACTAACTCTTTAGTAAGTGTCTAATTTGACCCAACCACTATTGGATTGGAAAGAGTAACAACAAAGAAATCTATGGTGGGTGGAGACGAGTTCACTTTTTAGAAGGTGGAACCATTTATTGGCTTGACTCTAGTTAGAGGCCAAAGACCAAGTGAAGACCCCATACATGAGGAGGATATACTTGGGTTGGATGAAGCTCAATTAGCCCAATTGCAAACTGGCATCAAAGGCCTAAAATAATGAATAAAAACCTTAAAAAGCAGAATGAGGATTTGAAGAAATAAACAATTTTATTAGTTATTGTTTCCATGATTTAAATGTTTGAGAGATCATTTCATGACATGTTTGACTCTCTAAAGTCAATAAATCTAAGGTAGAGTTCACTGTACATACAAGATATAACAACCAAGGGCCTAATCACCCAGTGATAGGGTTCCAGGGATAAAATAAAGGATTTGATTAACATATTGATAGGGGATAAAATACTTAGTTTTGAGACTATCAAAATTACTCATCTCAACACCATCCTGGGATTGATTTTAGATAAAATCAATAGTTTGAGTGCATGGTACAAATCCTTGAAGAAACTCATCAAGGATGATAAAGAACTGCAAGATAGAATTGAAAAACTCCTAAGAATGATGATTAAAAAAGCTTCAAAGTTTAGTTTCATGGGCATCATAGTAGATGATGAATTCAAACATAAGACTACTTTGGTCATGCAAGAGGTGAGAAAAAAGAGCCAAGATAGGTTTGAAGGTGATAACAATAGGATTATAGATATGATCCTAACTTCAAAAAAGAAGATAGCTGAGGCAAACAACATTAAGGAGGATTTAGAGAGAAATGATGGGGACTTGGATGATTTGGTAGATCAAAAGGATGAGCTCCTCCTTGAGATAGATATCAATTTGAAGTTAGTTGATGAATAACATCAAAAGGCAATGAGGTTACTTTAACAAGATCAAGAAACTTCATCAGCACAGGGTCCACCAAGTAGTTAAGAATATTCTCATTTGTGGGGACAATGTAAATTTTGAAGATGGAATATTATTTTATAAAGGCATGTGTATTTTGTTAGCACATTGCCTAAAGGTCTGTCTATTTTAGAAATTCTAGAGTATTTTATAAACTTTGTAGAAAGGACAACTGTCCTTTACATTCTATACACTTGTAAGTTGATATAACTAATTGACATGCTTCCTTAAACTCTATAAAAAGGAGCATTTTCATTTGTAAGGGTAGAGAGTTTTGAGCTACTAAAAACTAGTATAAAATTTGAAGCAATTAATATAAGTAGATAATTTTGAGAAGATTGCCTCATCTTGTTTATGTTAATTGTTATTTAGCTTCTCTCCCAATTATTTGTTTTGGATCTCAAATTTGAATGGTTTTTAAGAATTTTGGATATGCATCTTTAATACAGGGTTGCTAATTTATGTAGATGTTATATTATTTGAATGTCCTTGGGTTTACTTTATTTTATTTTCTCTACATAATAATGTGCATATGCTATTCAATTGTAGTAGTAAATATTTAAAGTAAAGCTAGTTCTTACTTGTATTTCTTCATATTGTTCTTAGATACTTACCTAGTGTGTGGTAAGATTTTAGCATATGCTATTTCATGCTATACATTGGTTAAATGTATGTTTAGTTGGAAATTAAACTTTTCCATTATGTTTGAAGTGGAGATCAACAACATACTTTCTTTCTACCCTATCTTTCCCTTTTTCTCTTTTTTCAACTAGATCACTGTAGCTTAAAACCATTGTAAATATTCATTTTAGAATAGTCTCAGGTTATAATTTGATCACAATTCACTAATATTAGTATAGATTCCTACATCTTTTGCAAATAATATTGAAAGGACCAAGGTGGCTCCCAACCACCAAGTTTTATAAATATTGTGGAATAGTTTGCTTGCCCTGTCGCTATTTCATCATAGGTGACCATATCACCACAACCTACAACTCATGCTTTGAATTATTTGAATTCTAAAGCGATAAGTGTTTTTAAAACACTAAGAGCACCTATGATACACTTATAGACATCAATAGGTAGAGCTCCACTAGCACTAGGAGGGCCATAACAAATCCTTGTGAATTTATGGGATCCTTGTTAGTTTTGGTGTATTTTAATCAAAGATCATTCTATTATTTGCATAATTGTACTCCTTTTATCATAATTATGTAAAGATTTGTGATATTCATGGTTTTAGACCTATCTTTGTGCTTCTTTTAGACAAATATCAATTTTCTTTGAAATTATGCACATGATTATGGTAAAGATTGCTTTAACTTCATCAATTCAATAGGTTTGAGGTTAGTAATAGCTTTTTTGGTTAAATATTCATAGATATTTTGAAAATTTGAGATCAATTGAGCTTAGAATTGTACATATCATTCACATTTATGTATTTGGACATATCTTTGAGCTAGTTTGGTTGAAGATCTTAGTCCTTTGTTATTCTTTACTTGAATATTTATAAAATTCACTTAATGTGTAAGTTTCATATTTGTTCTTTGTAAAGATCAATTTGACACATTGTATTTCAAACATAATTCAAATTTCTCAAGTTAGAATTGCCTAGAATCAGAACAAGGTCACATTCAAAAATAAGGGAACCTCTGGTTGAACTAGAAATCCATTAGAAATATAGGTGAGACAAAGGAAGGCATAGATGTTTAAAGTCTTTACCAAATTCACCACTCCAAGGTACTCTTGCATTTGAACTTCATCAAGGTATGGCATGGTTAAGTGATTCTTCCATTAATGTACTAGGTGTAGTATATGATCTCCTCTACAACCCTAGAAATATTTGCCAAAATTTAGTCTAAATGGTGTTGTAACTGTAGAGGAACACATTAAATCATTCAAAACTACATTAAGATTGTTAAATGTCACCCATGAAGATGTATCATGTAAGATGTTTCTTTTTACATTTAGGGATGATACATATTAATGATTTATTAATTTCCCTAATAATTACATTACCAACTAGGATGGTTTTAGCAATGTCTTTATTGACCAATTTGGAAAGGTTATTAGTCCCTGTATCTTATGCCAATAATTTACCACCATCAAAAGAGATGATAGTGAGTCCATAAGAGAATTTAATTCCAAGTTTCAAAAGATGCATATCAAAACCATAGATCCCTACAAACCTGATGATGTCTTGGCTTTAGAAATCTATAAGGATGTGTTAGATCCTATGACTTCTATATTCTTAAAGAGATATCTTCCAGTCATAACCACCTTAGCTCATGCCTATTATGAAGCAGTGATCATTAATAATCGAATTCAATGCTAGGGAAAAATGGATTACTCTATCTAAAATGTTAATCTACATATGCCCACCTTGAATATATTTCCTAACAATAATCAGAATAGGTCAGTTCTAAATTAGATCCTAGCTTTAAACTAGTTACCCTTGAACCATATTGCCCCTAATCAGAACTTAGGATTCCTGAACCATGATACCAATGGATTCAATCAAAATGTTCAAAAGGCTTTAGTACTAACCACTGGTGATAATTAGGTTCATAACTCTAAAACTCCAAGAGTAAGAATGTCTCTATTTTAAAGATGGTCCAAAAACTTAGCACTAATTTCCTTCAACTGTAAGAGCAAGTTAGTCATATTGGTGAAAGCTCAGGTAGGAAATTATCATTTCAAAGGTTTAATAAACCTAATAATATATTTAAGAATGATAGTTTCGATAATAATAAGAACAATGAACTACTGATAAGAGGAACATGGACATTAATCTTATTGATGTTACATTAATAGATTACTATAGAGTTCATTATACTACTAAGAATGGTGAAATGGACGACATTGAATTATATAAATATTTTAAAGCCTTTAAAGAAAAATTGGATACATTTTAAGTAGTTCCTAACAAAGATAATAGTGTAGGTACATCAGGATCTAAATCTTCTAACCAAGCCTTCATGGTGGAGACATTTGAATTCCCCTTCCAAGAAGATAATGAACTTGATGATGTTAAAAAATAAGTACATGCCTTCTAACAATTGATAAAGAAGACTTACCCTCTAAGGAATAAAGAGAATAGGTAGCCTTTGACTACTTCAAAACCTCCAAACAAATTTGGCACTCCTCCAGACACTACATCAGATAATAACCTAGAGCTTCCAAAGGGAAGTAATTCTAAACAAAATATTAAGGCATTTATTTCTTCAAATAAAATTGGGTATAAAATTATAGAGGACATGAATAAAATAAAGGCTAATATAATGTTGCATGAATTGATTTAGATCATTGAGAAAAGGGATCTATTGCTAGATTCCTTGTGCAAGAAACCTAGGAAGGCATCCAAAATTGATAATGCCAATGTTGCTATATACAAGGCTAAGATAGAGTCCCCACATTTTTTGCTTACTATCAAAATGTTTGGTAAGAATATACATAATTGTTTTTTTGATTCTGGTGAATCCACCAACAATATGCCAATATGTATTTGTAAATAGCTTGGCTTGACTTCTATCAAAAATGACAAAGTTGTCACTCAGTTAGATAAGTCTAAAGTCTAGGTAGTTAGGGAATTATTAAATATTCATATGTAGCTTGCCTCTAAGCCTAGGGTTCAATATTTTATTGATATCCAAGTTAAAATTCTTGATGTTTATGATTTGCTATTGAGTAGGGAATAGACCAAGGCCTTGAATGGTTATATGTCCACCAACTGCTCATATTTATGGATACCATGGAAAGGGGTACCAAATCAAAATAGAGTGGAAAGAGAACCAAGGATGAAACATATGATCACAAAATATAATATTATGAATGAAAATGTAAACATAGTTGACTCTGATTTGGGTGATCTGGGAGTTTTCACTCTTGAAACTGCTAAGGTATGTAATTCTAGACCTTTTCATATTATCCTTGGATTGTGGAAACTACATTTTGATGGGGCTAGATGTAAATTTGGGTCTAGAGTAGGAGTGGTCCTGACCAACCCTATTGGTAAGATATATCACGCCTCTTATAGACTTCAATTTATATGCATAAATAACCTTGTAGAGTATGAAGCACTGATCTTAGGTTTGCAATTTTCCATCAAATATGAAGTCAAAGAATTTCTAGTTCATGGTGACTCAAAACTAATAGTCAATCACGTAAGAAGTAGATATCAGTGAAAATTGTCATACCTCAAGAGGTACAAGTTTAGATTCTAGGATTTGTTGGATTTATTTGATGATTTTAACATTGTTTCCATCCCTAGGGAAGAGAACAAGGCTACTAATGAGCTTGCCTTAGCTACAACCAATCTTATACCAAACCATGACTCTCAAAACTTTACCATTAAACTAGTTATATGCCTCTCTATCCTAGATAATGTGAACCATATGTAGGTATGTAATGATGACCAATAGATCCTAGATTTCATGACCAATTTAGGAGTATTTGAGGCACATGTCATAGATGAGTCCAATGAAAATAATCTTGAAGAAGATGATAGATTTTATGGTAAAGCCATTCAACTGAATGACAATAAAATTATAAAAGGTATGATTACCTTGGAGAGGTTATTTAGCTAGGATAAGCTAGTTAAGAATACTTAGATTCCCAAATCTAGTGGGAAGGATTACAAGGTAGTTAATCTTGGACCTCAAGATCAACCTCAGCTAGTTAATATTGGAATAACATGCACAAGCATTGAAGATAAAAATCCAAAGACTTATTGACTAGCTATAAGGACATAATTGTATGGTCCTATGATGAATTGAATATTTTTGATCCAAAAGTCATCACTCATACCATACCCTTAAACAAAGACTACAAACCTTTCAGATAAAAGTAGAGGCCTGTCAACCTTGTTTTAGAGCCTATGATTTTTAAAGAAGTTAAGAAGTTGTTAGATGTAAATATTGTATTTCCCATTAGGAACTCTACCTAGGTTATCAATTTAGTTCCAGTCTAGAAAAAAAATGGTAAAATCAAGATTTTCATTGATTTTAGGAACCTTAATAAGTCATCTAAAAAAGACAACTACCCTTTGCCTTCTTTAGATCAATTTACACAAAGTATTTCTAGTTCTGCTATGATGTCCCTTCTTAATGGATTTTCAGGGTATAACCAAGTACTGGTGAATTAGAAAAATAGGATGAAGATTACTTTCACTATTAAATGGGGCATGTTCACATACAAAAGTATGCCATTCAAATCAATCAACATAGAAGCAATGTTTTAAAGAGAAATGGATCATGCTTTCCAAGTTTTGGTAGGTAAATACATCATTATATACATGCATGATTTAACTATTTTTTAAAAAATAGGGAGGACCACATCAAACATTTACAATAGGTTTTTAAAAGCTATAAAAGGTATGGGATTTTTTTTAACCCAAAGAAGGCATTTTTTGTGTTATTGAGGGTAAATTATTAGGCCATGTCATTACTAAGGAATGAATATATATAGATCCTGAAAGAATAGGATCCATATAAAAGATAGAGCCTCCTAACAATAGGAAAGAACTAAAATCATTCTTAGGCAAAATTAACTTTGTGAGAAAGTTTATTTCTAGTTTTATAGAAATCATCAAGCCACTGAATGACATGCTGAAAAAGGATGCCAAAATGACTTGGAATGAGGAAACTAAGAAGGCCTTTAAGGACATCAAGGAATTAATTAGTCAAGCTCCAGTCCTGATAAGCCCATATTTCTCCAAATATTTTTACCTTTACTCTTTTACTTCTGACCATACTATGGCTACAGTCTTAACTCAAAAAATTGATGGATGTGACCATCTAATTGCTTTCATGAGTACTAATTTCAAGAATTTTGAGTTAAATTATTACTTGATTGATAAAAAATCATGTTCATTGGTAAAATTAGTGAAAAAATTTAGGCACTACATTATCAAGAATAAAGTGCATGCTATCTTACCTAACCCTGCTACAAAGCTTATGCTAAGTCAGAATGAGCTAGAATAAAAGAGAGGTAAGTGGATGTTTGTCCTATAGGAATATGATACTGAGATGAAGATTGAAAAATTGGTAATGTGACAAAGTTTGATTTAAATGATTGATAATTCTAGCTCCAAGTTAAGTGTCATGCAATTTGATCAAAAAAGCTTTTAGGCTAATGACTGGTATGATCCTATCATTCACTTGTTGATTAATGGTACTTATCCTACAAGACCAACTAGGGAGTAGAAGAGAGATCTAAGACACAAATCAGCCCATTACCTGATCAATAATGGAATTTTATACCAAAATAACTTTGAATGTGTCTAGCTAAGATGGGTTTCAAAGGAAAAAGCTATTGAGATAACAAGCATTTTTCATGAAAATCTGGGAAGTGGGCATCCATCTAGAAGAACCAAAACCCACAAAATTTTGAGAGCTGGCTACTATTGGCCCACCATCTTCAAAGATGCTCATAGGTATATGAGATAATGCCAATCATACCAATTATTTAGCATAAAGGAGCCAAAAGTAGGAATGCCATTACAACCAATAATGGTTAATAAACCCTTTACATAATGGGTGTTAGAATTTTTAGGGGTGATCAAGCCCAAATAATTATAAGGTCACAAGTATGTATTGATAGATACTAATTATTACACCTAATGGACTGAGGTAGTGGCCATTAAGCAATACAAAATTGAAAAAGTGATCACTTTTTTAGAAGAAAACATATGCACTAGATTTGGAACTCCAGTTTCCCTAGTATGTGATCATGGATCTGCTTTCATATCCATTAAAATGACAAAATGGGAATATGATAATAGTATAATTATCAATTTCTCATCCAACCACCACCCTCAAGGTAATGGAGTATCTAAATATACCAATAAGAACTCAATGAAAGAAATAAAGAAGTCTACAATAGATAAACCTAGAATATGTCAAAAGTTTCTCAAATATGCCATATGGGTAAATAGAATAAGAATCAAGTAGGCCCTAAAGGCATCACCATTAATATTGGTGTATGGCCAAGAGCCCATGTCCCCCATAACACTCAAGCTACCAACATACTAGTTTATGTAGGAATACATGGAGGATAATCATGAACTTGTAAATTTAAGACTGCTAGACATTATCTAAATGGAAGATGCTAAAGAAGAGGCTTTTGCTAATTTTAGAAGACACCAGACCATGATGAAGAGTTGGTTTGATAAGAGGTAAAAGATAAATGTGTGAAAATAAGGGGACTTAGTTCTTTTATGGGATAAGGCATTTGAGCTTGAGGGAAAACATGAAAAGTTCACATCTTTATGAATAGGCCCCTACCAAATTGTGGAGACACTCAAAAATAAAACCTTCAAGTTGAAAGACCTACAAGAAGAAAAATTCACATTTCCTACCAATGGGTAGTATCTCAAGCATTACTTTTCTATTTCTCCTCCTTGGGTCTTCATGGAGTAAATCTATAAGACTAGTTAGAGTTAGTGTAGGTAGTTTTGGTTTAGTTTCCATTCTGCTCTTTCCTTCTTATCCCTTGTTTGTACATATGCTTATATATATTTGTTTGATTTTCTTTGATTTCCTACTTGCTTTGCATTCTATTTTGTGTGTTTGCTACTTTGCTTGGTTCCCTACTTATAATAAGTCCTTTTGGGTACCCTCAGCTCATATTTTATTCAAAGGGCTTAAAAACTCCACAAGTTTAGAAATGCCAGTATGTATCTTGAGCAAATTTTGATCATGGATATTGAATATGAGATCATCTTATAGTTTTAAGAAACTAGTAAGGACTAGTAGATAGGTCAATTATTCTATGAAAATTTAAGCGTTGTTGTGATCTAAATTTGGTTTCAAGAAGAATTACATATGTGGGATGAAGGCTTGAATTATTAAGGCACAATCATCTTTTCACTTAACAAATATCCTTACCTGAGATAAAGTTTACAACCATAGGTGATTGTTTGAAGATCAAATATTTGACCAAATCCATAAACCTAGCTAAATTGGTTCCCAACCTTTGCTATAAATCCCAAAAGATCTAAAAAATATAAAAAATGAGAGCTTATTGAAAAATCAAAATTTTTCTAAGCAAAGGTGATTTTGGTGATCTCCATCAAGGCTATAGGTGCCTAGCTAGCAGTAGAGAAAGGTCGTGAGTAGATCCAAAGGCACTCTATCAGGGATATGAATGCCTAACTCACAATAGAGTAATGCCCAAGCCTTCTTTGAGCTAGAGCATGGTTCTTAATGAATATCTAAATGTGATATAAGTCAATGTTAATGATTAAAGACATGAAACCTAGAAGTTATCCCTTAAACCCCATGGAAAATAATAAGTGGAATCAAAGCACATACATAGCATGGCTAGGTTTTGATGTTTGATCCTAATTTTATATATTCAAGGTTTTTTTAATCATGAACTGATCTTGATGATGGATTTGATCAAGTAGAATAATAAATCTAGTTATTTGTCTAAAGTAGGGTCTCTGAATTCTAACATATTGTTATGTTTCTCTCAGAAGTTGCCATTTATTGAGGTTAGTATACCCCCTATTTCTAAAAATTGGGGACCCATGTGTTAAATTTTGCAATTAGTACCTTGGTACTGAAAATTCACTTAATCTAAATGTCTTTGGCATGTTTTGCACATTATTTGCATTCAAAGATCATCCATCCTTTGGTCTGGTTGGTCTTATTTGTTCATGGTTTTGATTTAGCTTTGCCTAATGTTGCTAACAGTGGATCTCTATGTTTTATATCATAGGTTTAATGGAGCTCTCCTTGATGGGATCATACCTAGATTTCATAATTCTATTTCAATTAGACATTTTATTAGCCTTTGGTCTATTAAAATTCAGCTTGAATCCATGTTTAAGCTTCCTAAAACCCTCATTCAAAAACCCTAACATAGGATTCTTTTAGACCCAAATTCAAAAACTAGTGGGAACAATTTATGCGGGAACATTTTATATGCCATAGACTTAAGCATAGTTTTTATACTAAGGTCTAGTCATGTTTTTCAACATGACCAAGCCTTAGCCTAAAAATAAATAAGCTTGGTCCCCTTTATGTCCCAATCTCATTTGTCCCTTTATTATTTTTACATGGTCCAAAATTAATGTTTATAGGGTCCTTTTCATTAAAATCCTAGTTTGGTCTAACTTTATTTACATAATGCTTAGTTTATAATCTTAGTCCTAAGGCCACATTCACATTTATTTACCTGAATGAGACCTTAGTCCTAAGACTTTATCATAAGTCTTATTTTCCCCAAGCCCTAGCTTAAGTTGTTTTCTTCTCTACAGGATCTATGAATCATGTGCATTTAGGTAGAAATAGTCAGATGACATGAGTTGGATCTGATAAGTCCCAAAGCTTTATCATGTAAGAACTAATCACAACCAGTTACTCAGATCATGATCAATAGTTCATACTTGCTCAGATGAAGCCAATTGAATGACGTGTAATGGGTCAAAATTTCCATAGGGCTTACTATGTTCTATGGGACTTAATTTGACATTCTCATGCTTGTCATTTGATGTTCATGAGGCCATCATTGACATACATGAGGTCATCATTTCCATCTTTGTGGTCATCAAATTAAAACCCTAGTGATATATTGCTAGAGATTAATTTTGACATTCACACAAACATCATTGACGTCTGTGATACCATTAAAATTCAAACTCATGAAATAACCCAAATTAGATAAATGAACATATTGTCGCCTTAATCATGTTTGAAATTTTTGGTGATTCTATGTTAAGACTAGTTTTTGATTAATTGGAAACTGTTTCAATTTAAAATTTGAATGTACATGGGGGATACGTATAAATACCACAAGTTTAGCTAAATATTATCATAAGGTTGAATCATGTTATTCAACATTAGACCAAACCTTATTTCAAAATCTTATGCTTAGTTTATATATATACTCCTGTAGTCTTATGAAAGGTCAAGAAGTATTCATCCCAAGGTTTGCCTCATATTCATCAATGTGATAAAAACCTTAGGTCAAAAATCTTAAGTTAAGTCCTCTTTTTATATCAGGTCCCCTTTTGATATGATCTAAACTTAGCCTAAATACTTTAGCCTAAGGTTTATTTCATGTTTTTTAACATGAAACAAAATCTTAGACTAAATTACTTAGCCTAAGTTCTTTACATGGTCTGGTGATAACTTAAAGTTCATGCACCTTTTTAGGATCGATGGCTTGCACATAATTAGACCAACATGGTCAAATAGAGTTAGAAAAATGTGGATTTTTCAATGGAAGACTTGAAGGACCATAGGACCACCATGTGGCATATTCATGATAACTATAAGACTAACACAAATGCAAAGCTTAGAAAGCCTATAGGATTACCAAGTGGCACAACTATGGGGTTCGATACAAAAGATAACTAGTGGCATGCAACTAGTAAGATTGATATCAATGATCCATGTTGATCCATATATATTGATCCAAAAGAGAGAGATCAAAGATAAATTTTAAAAGGAAATGATCAAGTTTCTAAGCATTTATGAATAAAGTGATGTGTAAGTGCCAGCTAGGCACCACATTAATACCACTTACGTAGAAAAGGACAAAACCTAATATTTTATGGGCTAAAAAAAAAAGGTATAAAGGTAAAAGTACAAATAAAATATAAACACCAAGTTCACCTAAGTGAAAATAAATATCACCATTAAAGCTTGAAAAGACTTACAAAAACCCCTAACATCTGTGAAATCCCTAATTTGATCACAACAAAGCTAGAAAGAGTCCAATTACCATATGAATAACTACAAATTAGCCTTGAGGTTGATTACAGACCACTTGTGAGTAGCTTGTAGACTCAAAACCATGAAAACATGAAAGCAAAAAAATAAAGAAGACATAAAGCTATATTTAACTTCAAACATGAATAGAAGAGTCTTTAAAGACACTGCACTTGATGCAATAGCATTGAATACTAGGGATAATAATTGGTCCAAGATATTCTGGGCTATCAAAGAGTTGTAAGCCATCACTAATGAGGATGAAAATAATATCAAAGTCTACCATAGGTACTATGATATAGTCTCTATCCAAATGTCCAATCTTTACCATGTAGTGGCAAAGCCAGAGGTACTTCATTGTATCGATGTTATTTCCCCTATTTGAAGGATTATAGAATTGATCAAGATATGATAGTAAATGAATGTAGTTTAAAAGGGTTGCTTAAATTTCTCCCATTACATTTGAAAGTTACTACAAACTTCCCATTCCTCAAGTGGATTTTCCCATAATTAAGCAATGGTCTAGCCAAAATGACCTAAAAACCCCCCTTGCCCCATGGCTATATTCAAGAACCCATGTATTTTTTGACCCACTGGAAGAATCCCTATTGCCCAATTTAGGGTAGGGATTAGAATTATTATGAATTTGCTAAAAATATTGTCTAGGGACCCTTCCACCACTTATGTCAATAAGATCTGGGTCCCTTATATGTATTTCATGGTTGAAAAGGGACTTACTCCTCCTATAGGATAAATGATCAGTGTTTTCTTGAAGAAATAATTATTTTCCATAAAGAAGAGGAGTGGTAATCACTTCTTTATGATGTCTTATCTTTTGGATGCCCTATTGGCCACCACCACAATACCTAACATCAAAAATTAATCACCTAATGGAAGGCAAATAGTCTTCTATTACTATTCCAAACTTCATATATTCAAGTATAGGAACCACATATAATTCATTTGTGATTGTGTACATATAGCCTTGTCTGAGGATTTAACAGGGATCCCTTTGATGAGAGTCAGTCCATTAATCAAGAAGTATGTGGAACTTATTAGAGACCTTTGGTTATATCCTAAATGCAATATAATCAAGATAGAGGGAACCTTATGTCAGCCTCTTATATTTTAGTATATGTACCCACCAAGTTGGTTAAACAGGAGATTGAAAACCAATTGTTTCATAGTGTTGATGGTGTATGCAAATAAAAAATGAAGGTGTTACTTCATATTTTTCCTTTGAATATTAGTAGAACCATGTTACATAATTGGCACAATGTAGACACCATCTCCAGACATAAATATCCATTTGATCTATATCTTAATGATTTAAGGTAGTGGGACCCCTAGGATAATGTTGTAAAACATTTGAAGGCCAAGCAAATTAACATGAAATATGAAAATAAATTTGGTGTCTATGACATAATGTACATATTGGAATATTCATTTTTATAGGTCCTATCAAGATTGAAAAAACACAACATCAAGCTTGAGGCTAAGTTAAAAAGAGATGAAAAGCCAGCTAGTGAAATCTGGTAGATGAATTCTTTATAGTACCATTTATTTCTTGGACCATGTTTTATTATTTTTTAGAATAATGGAGTTTTATTCCTAATTAATAAATAGGTCTATGGTAAAGTAAATTGGTAAATAATGTGCAATAATCAAGCCACTAATTTATGTAAATAGATTATATTTTTGCCTTTTTTAAATAGTAATAAATGAGAAAAAATATGAATTAACTTATTTTAAGCTATCCAGTCTGAGATAGAGTCTAAGAATTTAGGTATAAGACTAAGATAGTGTCAAAAATTGGTTCTTAAACTTTTTTTTTGATTGGATAAGAACATTGAAAGTGGGACACCATGTTATTTGAAACTATAGTCCTTTTTTGATGCTTTTGTCTAGGTGATCTAAGTTTTTTAGGTTCTACTCGGTAGGTCTATGTTACCTTGTCAGTGAAATATCAAAGCTTAGAAGTTTGTGGAGCTCGCTGTGCATCAATTTTAATCTTTAAAATCCTTAGGAGCTATTTGTTCTTAAACTTGAAATGAAAATTTAGGAAAGAGAGAGAAGGGGTGAGTGTGTAAATGATACGCTGGATGCACTTCACACCTTGCATATGTGCATGTTGCCTACATACCAATATTCTAAGGAGGGATCAAGCTAATGTAGTTCTCCCATTGAATTGCTTGGTGAAATTGTGTATGAAAATGCAACTAGATGCAAAATTGGGTGTACTTGGAATGACTAGGGACTAGTGTAAAGGTTTGAATAAGCTTGAAATACTATTGGATGGCTATATGCAAATAATAGGGAAGAGTGCTTGAGTAGTATTGCTTGTATTCTTGCTTATCTCTTGTAAATGAGTGCTAACCCTTCTAAATGGACTTTGAATGGTATTTTATAGGGAAATTAATGATCATGGGTTAAATGAATTTGCCTTAGGCTAACATGAATTAGGATAATGATCTGGGAGAAAATGATTGTTAAAACCTATTTTGTACTTGGAAAATAGTGCTAAAAATAAGACACCCTAAGTTTTAGTGCTCCTATCTAAGTTGGGCACTATTATCCAAATGAATGAGACTTGAGGGGATGGATCTAGGATTGAAAGAGCTACCTAGGTCTATAAGGGTTAAGTTTGAAAGGCTGTGGATGACTAGGAATTAGTGAAAGAAAATCCTAAAAGGGTTGTGTAAGAAAGTAAGAGGACCTATGGATTAGGTGTCTTTAGCCATACTCAAGTAACCAAATTTCACATTTTATATGAATACATTCCCCCCCATTTATTCTAGTGATGAAACAAATAAAAATACTAGGATAAAGAAAAAAATAGAAAGCATACTTGAACTTACCTACAAAGGTGAAGTCCATGAATCTTGTATGATGATGAGTAATGCTAGATAGTGCATAGAGAGCACATTGTGAAAGTGTGAATATATGAAATGAAATAAAGAGTATATCAGTTATTATTATATGTGATATAAAATAAGAACATACAAAAGCTAAGTAAAATAAAAAATAAGAGAAAGGAAAATATACACCTCACTGAGTACATGAATTAATACAAAACCTATTATGATCTTGAGTAAGGCTAAGTAATTTTGGATTGTGTTGGATGATGTTGTACCAAAAGTTATATCATAAATGGACTTGAGTGCTCAATTCCTTAGAAAGTGGCTCAAGAATACAAAGGCTAGCCCTTTAGCTCCATCATTCCCAACTAAGTGAAGTTAACGAATCATGCATGTACTAATCAATGTTTAGACTGTGTCCAATCCCTCTAAATAGGTGGCTCAAGAATGCAAAGGCTAGCTAGACCTTTAGATCCATCATTTCCTTATGAAGTGAAGCTATGAAGTGATACTAGTATAGAATAGATGTCATATGAGATGGCTCATGGAGCCCATGGATGCTCTAAAAATATGATAATGTGGCATGGATAGCAGAATGTATGCTAGAAACTAGGCTACTCTTGGCCATATTGAAAGATGGATATTAGGATTATATGATAGCCACTCTGAAACTAATGCAATATGCTTATGTGAAAGTCAACTTAGGAACTTAGGTACTTTGGAAGTTAAAATTTTATAAAGGTTCAACTTGAAAAAGATGCCAACCACCTATATATGGAGTAAGGCATGCAACTACTGAGAATGCTTGGATAATAAACTAAACTCAAAAATAAAATAAGATCAATGTGTCACACACATTTACCCCAATCACTAGTGTTTAGAACATGGATTCTGATTTAGAAGTTATGTCAACTACCTAATCTAAAACTAGAAGTGAGAGCCATCATGCTATGCGTGATACCCCCTATATCTAGATTTTCTATGAAAACTATATTGAAACTACTGAATTTGACTAATCTAGATGTACAAAAAATATAGCTAAGCTAAACTTTTTTCCTATTAATAAAAAACCTAGGCATTTTTATACCTAGACAAGAGCACCAAAATGAGGACACCCTTGTGTTTGGCACTACTATCCATTTTTAATGCTATTATCTTATACTAAAACTAGTTATTGATTTATAATTATAACCATTTTTCTATTCTATTATGACTAGTTTGACCTCTAGATTTTGAATTAGGTGATATAAATGCTTCTATTTTGACTACTAAGAGCTTTGATCTCTATGACAAAATCCTTGTTTGTTGCCCCCTCTTCTGAGGGTAGGAATTATTGAACCTACAATGACTACCCTTAGAAGAAAAGAGTCTTGAAAGTATGTTATTCTACATAGATACATGATATAGCAATGATATTTGACAAGATATCTCTAGATATAGCAATTTTTGTATTGAGAGTTTGTTAGATCAAAATAGGTATACCTAAATAGTTATAACAATGTAAAAACATGTACAATGTAGTAAATTAGAATTGGAAATGTTAGATGTTAGTTTTTAGTTGGAGGGATGGAGCATTATTTCCATCATGACATACAATAAAGTAAGGTAAATGCATGATATGGATCATGACATTGCAAACAAGGACAAATAATCAAACAACAAGCATACAAAGAAAGAATCAAGTAGAAATAATCATACAAGGTTGGCCAAGGGGCTACACAAATAAGGGACATGGGCACATGTCACTCAAATTGGAAATCAAGCATACAAGGCATGTTCAAATGCCACATGCACATATAATTTTAAATAAGCAAAGATTGACATGAGGGCCATAGACACATATAAAATTACAAACAAGGGACATTAGCAAATGTCCAAAGGTACACATACACGAATATAAGCAAAGGACATTGGCAAATGTCCTAAGGCACACATAAGAAATAAAACTAGAATTGGAAATGCAATCACATCTAGCTATGAAAATGAAGAAAGGAAAGCATTAAAAAACTAAAAAGGTACAATCACATCTAACTAATCAAAGCAAGAGTGAAAGCATGCAAGATATGTTTAGTATAAGACTAGATATATGCTAGGAAATACACAAGTGTAAGATACTAGTGACTGCCAATGTGGTAATCTATGTAGTATAGTAAGTAATGTATATCAATATGTTAACTAGAGTGTGTGGTGTAATAATGACATAACTTGGATGGTGTAGTCATGTAGAAGATGCCCTAGTGGGAAGATGTATCAATGTGCATTTTGAATGTAGTAGGATGTACCCTTAAAGGGTAGAATAAAGCAATCAAGGAACTGGAAGTCATTGAACACAATAAAATAAGATCAAGTGAAGCATGGTAATGTAGATAATCAATGAACAATAGCATATAACAAAAAATGTAAGTCTAAATAGTAATAAAAATGTAAAACATGGATGATGCATACAATCTAAATCTTTTTGGTTTTTTTAAATTATTTTAGTGTTTTTGTATTTTTATATAAGCTATGTATAATCAAGAAAAGGATATTATGTATAAGCAATGCTAAAAAGATACTATGTACAAGAATATAGGTAGACCAATATGTACATAATAATATAAAAGACTAGGCTGAGATAAGATGATACTAACCGATGAGTCTCATGTGAGACTCCATATCATGGTGTCATATATCAAGGAGTGGAATCATGTGTGAATGTGAAGCATGATGAAAATGATAAGACTATGGCTCTGGAAGTTGTATATGTTATAGATGCTCTAAAATCTTTGAAGTAAAAACTGATTGTGGGGTCCCATTATAACCTTGAGAAGTGGGTGTAATGGTAGGGCTCTTAGGGACCCATCTATAAGTAGGAGAATCCCTATGAACATGTGGTTTATGTGTAGACCCATGAGATCTCAATGAAAATATTTTGGGTGTGAAAAATATAGTTGGAATATGTCTAGAATCCCAAAGTGGTGGAGGTGTGTGAACCCTTTATACTAGTGATGAAGGTCTCGATCATGGCTAAATTTGGATTGGAGGAAGAACTGTAATAGGTGGAGGATTTGAAACTAGATGGAAGGGGCGCTAACTTAAATGACAAAGCTATAACAATGGGTGTAATCATCTTGCCTATCTTCATAAACTTTGGTGGTAGCATATACCACATAATATACTATAGGCATAGAGTTGGTAGTACGTATGGGATAAAATCTAGATGAACCAATTTTGAAGAGAGGAAGGATAGATATAACCACTAGTATTTGCTCGTGTTTAGTAATGATAGGGAGATACTTAAAAGTAGACAAAGAGTTAGATACATCTAAGTAGAAACCATGTATAACAATATGATTATAAAAAACATTCCACATGATAGATAGAAAATAAGGCATAGAGAGCATAGAATATTGCATTAATGCATAGACAATTTTGACTTGAATCATGACATTTCTAATGTGTTTAACATGATAAACTTGAATTTTTTTCCACATGAGAGATAGAAAGTAAAGGGTTGAGATCATGGATTTGTCCATAAAGGCATATAAAATTTTGACATTTAACATAATACTTTGAATGTGTTTAGAAAAATGGAGTTGATAATTATTTTGTATGAGCAAAAGAGAATATGCAAAAAGAATTCTAAAAATTTGTGCATTTTTGGCAATGAATTTTGTAATATCATCCCATATAATGAAACATAAGCATGAAATGTAAAGGATGAATCTTTGTAATAACATATGATAAACTTCATCATTCATGTACATGATAGGACTTATTATCTTTTCTTTATTATATGCAAGAAATGTAAGAAAAGTTTTTAAATAAAGGAACATAATTTTTGCAATTTGGCTATAGATGTAAGGTGATACCTCAAGAAGCAAATTAGGAGCTAGTATATGAAACTAAGGATTTTTAAAAAATATTTATGAAAAATAATATGCATTTTTGAATTTGAAATTGATTTTATAAGTTTTATATGCATCTAAAAATTTAGAAAATGATAGAAAATTTATTGGAAAATAATTAGGAGCTAGTTGATGCAACTAGGGGTTTTTGAATGAATTTTTAAAATTAATATGATAATGTTAAAAATTTGATATGAATTTATAGAATTTTTTTATAATTTTTCTTTAAAAATTTATGAAAAATAAAAAAATATTTTAAAAATTAGCAATATATTTTTCCTAGAGTTTGGAATGTGTTTGTATGTAAAAAGGACCTAGTATGTGCAAACTAGGGTTTCAAAAAAATATATGATAATTTTGAAATTAATTTATAGATTTATGATGTTTAAATATGGGGAATATTAATAAATTATGGAAAAAAATTAAAATTAATTTACCCTAGGGTTTCTAGGGTTTTTATACAAAATTTGAAGTCAGGTTCACCAAATGTTTTATTGTTTTTCATAATAATGGAGTTTTATTCCTAATTAATAAATAGGTCTAGGGTAAAGTAAATCAGTAAATAATGTGAAATAATTAAACAAATAATTTATGTAAATATATTATATTTTTTCCTTTTCTAAAATCATAATAAATGAGAGAAAATATGACTTAGCTTATTCTGAGCTATCCAGTCTGAGATAGGGTATGAGAATTCAGGTAGATTCCTAAACTTCATTTTTTGATTGGATAAGAGCATCAAAAGTGGGACACCCTACTATTCAATGCTATATTCATTTTTTAATGCTATTATCTAGGTGATATAAGTTTTTTGGGTTTTATTTAGCAAGTCTGTGTTATCTTGTCAATTAAATATCAAAGCCTAGAATTCTACGGAGCTCACTATGCATCTCTTTTAATGTTCAAAAGCCATAGGATCTCTTTGTGGTTGAAATTGAAAGTAAAATTTGGGAAAGAGAGATAAGGGGTTAGTGTGTAAAGGATACACTAGACACACTTCACACCCCATAAATGGGCACACTACCTACATACCAATACTCTGAGGAGGGATTAAGCTAATGTAGTTCTCCCATTGAAGTGCTTAGTGTAATTATGTGTGAAAATGCAACTAGATGTGAAACTGGGTGTACTTGTAATGACTAGGGATTGGTATAAAGGTTTGAATAAGCTTGACATACTATTGGATGGATGTATGCAAAGAATAGGGAACAGTGCTTGAGTAGTCTTGCTTGTATTCTTATTTCTCTCTTGTAAATGAGTGTCAACCCTTTTAAATGGATTTTGAATGGCCTTTTATAGGGAAATTAATGATAATAGGTTAAATAAATTCACATTAGGCTAACATGAATTAGGATAAGGATTCAAAATACAATGACCATTAGAACTTATTTTGCACTTGGGAAATGGTGCCAAAAAAAGGACACCCTGGGTTTTAACATTCCTATCCAAGTTGGGAATTGTTATCGAGAGGGAATGAGACCTAAGGGGATGGATCTAGGCCTGAAAGAACTACCTTGGTTTATAAGGGTTAAGTTTGGAAGTTTGTGGATGATTGGGAATCAGTGAAAGAAAAGCCTAAAATGGTTAAGTAAGCAAGTAGGAGGACCTATGGATTAGGTGTCTTTAGCCATACTCAAGTAACCAAATTTAACATTTTATATGATTATAAACCATCTACTAGGACTCCTTCATAACATATAGAGGCACAAATTGTACAAAGGCTACAAAAAGAGAAGCTTGAAGAAAGACCTGGTAAGGGGCACCATCTTCTGGCCAGCTTGAAAATATAGAGTCTCTAATTGAATACATTGACATGATAGAATTGCATCTTGTGGAAATAATGGAAGATACCTTGGAAACATTGGCTAGTGATTATGGGTCAAATGAAGAGGTTCCTTAAACTCAAGAAGAAGAATCTCAACCCCAAATTGAAGAAATAGGAAAGGAAAAGGTGAAGGAGATAGATTTGGACTTAGTTCTAGTTGTTCTCCCTCAAAATAGAAAGGTTGAATTATCATTGATCCCAATAAGAATCAAGAGGCCTAGAATAATCCTCATTCACCATGTGAGTGAGGGTGATTTAATAATTTTGGGAATATTAGGGTATTATTCCTAATTTAGTTAAAGGGTCTGAGTAGTAAAATAAGTAAATAAATAGAAAATAATTAAGCTACTAATTTTTGTAAATTAATTATAATTTGAACTTTAAATAAAATAGTAATAAGGAGAAGAAAATAAAACTTAGCTAGAAACTGATTAATCTAACTGAGATAAAGGCTAGAATTCACTATGTAGGACTAAGACACTATCATAAACTGAGATCAAAAATCCATTTTATGATTGGACAAGAGCATCAAAATTAGATAGTAGTGGCACCGACACTATAGTCTACCTCTACCACTATTGTCTTGAGGATCTGAGATTTATGGGTTTTGTTTATTATGCCTGTATGACTCTATTTATGAAGTTTTGGTAGTTAGAAGTCTGTATAGATCTCTATAGAGTAGATAATTAATTAAAATCCTATTTTCCATTATGCCTTGAATAATTTTGAGTAAGAGGAGGGGGGGTTAGTGTGTGTAAGATGTAATGGATGTGCTTCATACCCCATGTGTGGGCACACTACCTACATACTAATAATTTGAAGAGGGATCAAGCCATATGTAGTTCTCCCACTTGATATGATTTGTGTAATTGTGTATATGAAAGTGTAGAATGCTAAACTAGATGTGCTTGAGGTGGCTAGGGACTGGTGTAAGGATTTGAATGATATTTTAAGTGTGTTGGCTAGATGTATGCAAAGAATAGGGAAAATTTCTTGATTATTCTTGATTTCTTAATGATAATTTCCAACCCTTTCAAAATGATATTTGAATGGGATTTATAGGTCATGGGTTGAATGTACTCACATTAGGCTGATAAGGATAAGGATGGTGAATGAGAAAAAATTAACCATTGGGGTCAAAAATGGACTTGGAAAATAGTGATGAAAGAAGACAAGATTCACATTGACACTATAGTCCAAGTATGGCACTATTATCCTAAGTAGCCATGACCTGGGGGGATTGATTTGTCTTGGAAAGAGTAGTTTGGGTGAGCTGGGACCAAGTATGGAAGGCTATAAATGATTAAGAATCAATGAAAATAATCCTACGAGGGTCATGAAAGAAAACAAGAGGGACCTAAGGGTTGGGTGTCATTAGCCATGCTCAAGTTACCACTTTTTGCATTTTATATGACTACATTTGCCCCCCTTATTATAGTGATGTAGTAAAGTGAAATACTAGGATAAAATAAAAATAGAAAGCATACCTAAACCTACCTATAAGGGTGAAGCTCATGAATCTATGTGATGCTAGGTGTGCATAGAGAGAACATGCTATGAAGTATGAATATGTAAGAAAAATAAAGAGTAGATCAGTTCTTACTAGATATGCTATATCTAAAATAATAATGTACAAAACTAGGTAAGAGAGAGAGGAAGATAAAGGAATGAATACACCTCATAAGGTATGTAAACTAATTAAAAACCTATTGTGATGCTGAGTGATGTCAAATTATGTTGAGTAATATTGGAAGGTGCTGTACCAAGAGTAATATCATGAATGAAGCTGAGTGCTCAATTCCCCAAAAGTGGCTAAATAATGCAAAGGCTAGCCCTTTAGCTCCATCATCACCCAATAAATGAATCTAGGTGGTATTGCATATGTTGATCAATGTTTGGACTGTGTCTCTAATCCCTCTAAATAGGTAGCTCATGAATACAAAGGCTAGGTAGTCCTTTGACTCCATCATTGCCCTATGAAGTGAAGATATGAATTGATACCAATATGAAATGTATGTAATATGAGATGGATCTTGGAGCCCATGAATGTAATATGATCTAAAAATGTTGGCATGGATAGCCTAATGTATGTTGGAAACTAGGCCACGCTTGGCCACTCCAAAAGATGGAGATTAGGCTTGTATTAAAGCCACTCTAAATTGATGCACTAAGCTTGTATGAAATCCACTCAAGAACTCAAGAAGTTAGGATTGTATGAAATCCATTCAAAAATGATGCCAACCATCTATAGATGGAATAAGACACATAAATTCTAAGAATGCTTAGATAATACTAAACTCGAAAAGAAAATAAAACAAATGTGATAGATACATTGCCCATAATCATTGGTGTCTAAAACATGGATTCTAATCTAGAATTTATATCAACTACCTTATCTAAAATTGGAAGTGAGATCCATCATGCCATGTATGATGCCCCCTATATATAGATTCTTTGATAAAAATGTACTAAAACTACCAAATCTGGTCTGAACTATAGCTGATACTACTATAACTAAACTTACCTTTCTATCTATTTATATAAAATTTAGTCTTTATACTATTTGGATAGGAGCACCAAAAGTGGACACTAATGGCATCGACACTATTGTCTAAGTTGGGCACTATTTTCCAAGACCAAATATGGTAACTATTCTAGATTGTTGATTGTTTGCCTATTCTGTTCTGACTAGTTTGATGTTTGGTTGCTGTTTTAGGTGTTGTGAAAACTACTATTTTTATCATTAAGAGCTCTGATCTCTATGATAAAACCCTTATTTATTGCCCCCTCTTTTGAGGGTAATAATGAATACCTTATAATAACTAGCCTAAAAAAAAATATCCCTATAAGTGTGTTATGCTGTAAAGATACCTGGTATAACAAAGATAATCAACAAGATATCTCAAGATATAACATGATTTGTATTGAGAGATTGTTAGATCAATAGGGGTATGCCTAGATAAATGTAATTATGTAATAACATGTGGAATGTAATGAAATAAAAATTAAATTTTGGTTAGTTGTTAGTTATTAATTGGAGGGATGGAGCATGATTTCCATCATGGTATCTAAGAAATCAAGATAAATGCATGATGTGAATCATGGTATTACAAACAATGAGAAGTAAATAAGCAAAAAGCACACAAGGCAAGAAGAAATAAGCATACAAGGGTGGCTAAGGAGCCAATTAAACAAGGGACATGGGCACATGTCACTCAAATTGGAAAGCAAGCATATAAGGTATGTTTAAATGTTACATACACATATAATTGAAACAAGCAAAATTGGCATGGAAGCCATAATCATATAAAGGAGTACAGGCAAAGGACATTGGAAAATGTCTTAAGGCACACACATGAATAGAAGCAAAGGACATTGGTAAATTTCCTAAGGTATATATGATGAGTCATCAATTCATCATTGGAATGTCACTCTCCACTTCTCACTTGAAAAGACACACTTGTTGAAAGTAAATCACACTTGCAAGAAGGAAAAATGGCACACTTGTAGAAAGGAAAATATCACACTGGTAGGAAAGGGAAATGGAACACTTGCAAGAAATGAAAGAGCACACTTGTAGGAATTAAAAGAGCACACTTTTTCAAGGGAGTAAATTTTTAATAAGAATGATGAGTGATTCATCCATCATTTAATTTGTCAAACCTGGGGTGGCGTCTAAAGGCTATTTGCAATAGGAGAGAAGACATATTGAGAATGGTTCCTTCTACTTGTTGAAAATTAAGACACACATACTAAAAAGTAAATTGCTATAATGAAATAAATGAGAATAATTAAACTACATAGAAATACAATGATCCATCTTCCTTGGAATGAGTGGCTGAGGCCATCTCATTCCTCGGATGGATTTCAACTAGAACACTGTATTGATGTCACAAGCTACAAATGTATTATTATCAAAATATCAAAATTCAACATTAGATTATTACAATGGAGTGGAAGGTTGAATTTATAATTCATGCTTCCAACCAAATCTTTATTTTAGAAATAACAATCCTATATTCTCTCCACCTAATATGGAGATAAACACAAGCACCTAAATATCTCAATCTTCCATAAAATATGGAGAGAGATAATTATTATCCATTTACAATATAAGAGAATTATTTATTATAAAATTATATATTTGGATGAATACTATAAATATGAAGAGCCTCAAAATAGAATCCATAGAAATAGACATAGTCCATAGAAATGAAAGCTTTTCAAATCTATAGATATGTCTGTATCTCTTCTTGAGACTGATATTTGGTTGATGCTTCATGCACTATCTATCATGGCTTAGTATAGCTGCATATACATACATTAACAATATTTTTCCACATGTTTAGTAACAATAGTCAACAATCAATAAGACATATATTTGTAAAGGAATGACCAAGGATTAGTTCTATACTCCATTCTAAATCAATCATAAGTTCAGAAATTACATTTAGATCCAATTCTTATGTAAGGAAAATGGTATTATTATATGAATAAAATGAGCCATCTAATGGTCTCATCATTTCTCCCACACCTAAACTCATGCATGCCATTTCTTGCATAATAATTGATGTTTTCTAATAGGATTTTTTAAGTAAAATAATTTTGAACATGGTAAAATCTTCTTTGAATCTCATAGGCAAAAGTTTCTAATGAATGCGGTAATATTTTATAAGGATAGGTTCTTGTGTGGAAATTTTCCTGCTATCCTTTTGACACATGTTTTTGTGTAGAATTTTCATGCTACTCTTTTCCCTTTCATTTCTTTTTTGTTTTTTTGTTTTATAAATCTTTATTCTCATTTTTAAAAGAGCAGGTTCTTGTGTGAAAATTCCTGCTGTGTCTAACTTTATTTTGACCACACAACTATAGTTATGACTTGAAACTTAATGCCTATATGTTTTTATCAAAATTATTGACTTGATTTTTCTAAGCCCTTTTTCTGAGACTATTCTCTTTTTCTTTCTCCCACACCTAATTCCATGTATGTTCTCATGCATCTTCCCCACACTTAATTACATGCATGTCCTCATGCATGACAGTGTTTTTGAAGTGGGGATAGGTGAGTAGATTTGACTCATTTTATTTTTTCTGCATTTCAAAATGGATATTTATGTAAAAACAAAACTTACAAATAAATTTAAAAATGAAATAAAAGAAACTATATACCATGGCATAGCTTGAGTTCGTCATGCCCTGCTTGATGTCAATCTCATGGAAGATGCTGGAAAAGATGTTTGAACAATGGAAGACAAGACACAGTGAAAATGAGAGCATAAAAAATCAGTAACCAAATATTTATTGTAGGTGGGAAAAGCAGCTATTTGCTGGCCCGCCAGCAAGCTGGTTTTCAAACCAAGACGGCCAACAACACCTGAGGGTTTTCATTTTTTTTTTTTATAAAATTTATGTAGAAATGATGACAAAGAAATTGTTAGCAACATGCTATATACATTCACATGCTAATTTCAAATGTATCAGTAAATTGGTATGTGTTTTGACATTCTCCATTGTTGTGATGACCAAGCTTGGGTGGAAGATTCTTGCTGATTTTGTTGTTCACTCAGGAAGTGTCAAGTACTTGAAGTTATGGACAGATCTTCTCAAATGATTCCATGTTTGGAATTTTTGAATTTTTGCATTTATCACCATGATCTCCAAATTTTGATTCAATGTATGCCTTATGGAAATTTTCCTTTTGATTTGTCTTCTTTGATCTCTTCCATTCAGGAGTAGCCTTGTGAGAGAGTCCATCCTTATGAAGAAACAAATTTGTGTTCTCTTTCCTTGAAACTTCTTGTTGACTTATCTCCACAAAATTATCCTACACAAACACAAAATCACAAAAACCTTCCAAACCAGCATAGCATCAATAACATCAAATAATCATAAATGTCAATAATATGAAATGAACATTTAACAATATATGAAGGAATGTATGTTAGCCTATTTAAGAATGATTGGTAGTTTAAATATTCTAATGGATTTTTATTATGGGAAAAATAACTTCCTCAGATAAGTTCCATTATTATGTTTGGTGGATATGGATTAACTAATGGATGAAATGGAATGAATGTCATCAAATATATTTATTTATTGGCTGAGCAAAAAAGTCTAACTGTTATATGAACATGGATGATGTTAGATATTCAAAAATCTCTAGCCAAGACTAGCTATTAATTTTATAAAAATCTAACATTATTTAATGATAATGCATGGATGAGATGAATATATAATGATCTATGATTTGTATGCATACTAATGGAGAAATGATATGAAAATATCAAACTAAAATAAGATAGAGTACAAGAAAATATACCTGAGTAAGATTGTACCTTAAGACAGCCTTACTGTTGTTGCTGTATTAGAACGATGTCTTTCTTAGCTTCAACAATCAAGGACTGGATCAAGTTTTTTATTGTAGTGCTAACATCAATACTTCAGCTTTAACCTAGGTATTGATATTACGTTTTTAGATCAACCCATCCAATATTTGTTGTACATTCTTATTTGATCACCATTGTTTTCCTAAATCTTCAAATTTTATGCTTCTACCTGCAATCACAAATTCTCTATTTATTTTCATTTGACATTGAAACTCTAGCTGTAAAATATTAGTGAGGAATTGACAACATAAAATATTTAACATTTCCTTCTTGTTAATGGAAAAAGACAAAAATAAGGGTAGGATCTATAGCCATGTAAACATAATTTTTTGGTTGTGATACAGGATGAGCTTGATTTAGGTATGATACACACTCCCTATCACGGTATAGGGTGGGGTTAAGGGGTAGCGCCCCTCGAAGCCAGGACCAATTTACCCTTTTTTTGATCATAAAATATGTTAACATTAAAGGAAAAATTGAAATATTTATGCTATTTTCCATTGTCCTGCAAATCATTAATTCTACCTATTTAACACACTCAGCAAACAAAGATTAGTCATATGAACACATTCTAATGAATTACATGATTGAAAATAACACAATTTAAAATTTTACATTTCTATCCAAAACTAATTCATGCAATCTGATCTGGCTAGAGACTATCGTCATTTTTTTTTATGCAAACTGTGTTATCATCAAAAACTATAGTCTACCATAGTTGTGCCAGTAGATGATGGTTTATGTCCATATGTGTCTTAGACAGAACATTTTTCCAACTTATGTAGACTTTGGATTCGATAGTCCTTCCTATTGACAAAAAAATTTGTATCTTCCCCTTTTCTAGTTATGCCTTATAGAATGCTTGCTATGCAAATGGATAAAAGAAATGAAACTCAAATGACCTACATATCTATATCTATGAACTTTTAGAGTCCGTAGATTTCAGCCTGTGGAGTCCGTAGATTTTAGCCTGCAGAGTCTATAGATTTCAGCCTGTGGAGTCCGTAGATTTCAGCCTGCGGAGTCTGTAGATTTTAGCCTATGGAGTCCATAGATTTCAGCTTGCAGAGTCTATATATTTCATTTTTACATTGCATGTTTCAATAGGTAAATTCTCTCTGCATGAATTCTTGCCTATCATTCATCAACTTAATCATTTGGTATTTCATCTTATTTGATCTCTTCGTTAGTTGATGTCATTTTACTACTACTTTCTCAATATTATCTACTGCTACCATTACCATCACCAATGAGCCCAGACACTTCAAAGCACAGTTTAAAACTATCACCCATGGAAATATTCTACAAATTCAGCACTGAGGAGTGTCATCGTGTTTATGTGAAGGATAATTGTGCTACTCCATAACATGAATGAGATTTGTATTCAATCAAACCAATACAATTTGTAAAGATAAACTTGTAGATTTATATCTATGAACCTATAGAGTTCATAGAAATGGACCTACAAAGTCTGTAGAAATGGGTCTGTAGAGTCCGTAGAAATGATCTACAAAGTTTTTCCTTCCTTTTGCCTTATTTCTTCTGATAATATTATTTCTTAAGGGACAACACCTGCTGCAATTGATTCCTTCTTTGAAATCTTTTCTTCATAATACTTGAATAACATTCACTATTTAATTACATCATTACAGCTGGAATAACTACAACAATAATTTACCATGTTTTGGTAGATTGACACTTTTTTAGTGATAACATATCTGCAATGTTTTTCTCATCTATGTGCTGCACATTTTGATAGTGGAATGTTTATCTGCATATAAAACTTTTGACTTGGGAGCTATACCACCTGATAAAAATGAAGAATAATGTCTGTGGCTAAAACTAAAAATAAACTCTTTGATCATCTTCAATTGCACAGCTTCTTCTTGTTGTTGTAGCCAGATGTCTCTCTTTGCCAATGCATTTCACACAAGAAATCCTAGAGAATCCAAGCTATTATCTTGAACACCATTGTAGATACTTCTTTCATACCTACTTTACCCTATAGTCATCTTGACTGTACATCCTTAATGATCATTTACAATAGGATCATGATGGTATCAACTTTCATCCATTTATAACTGTTGAAGGAACTTGTTATCAAAACAAATCTCATGAGAGCTTTTTTTGCTGAGTTAATTTGAATGTAAACATTTAGTGTATCTCTAGTGGTTATCATTGCATCTTAGATCAAGAAGTGAGATGTTTGAGTTTTTATTCACAGTAGATGTAGTTGCACAGGTATCAAAGTTACAGCTGGAATTATTAAAGATATTCAATTATATTAGAAGTGAAATCACAGACTTGTTCATTTTAATCAACAACATCATATACCACAGTCCACATATTCTCTGAGATGTACTTTTTTGAACAAGTGTTTGATGGTTAAATTGATAAGCCCTGCTATATTTATTTGTGTATGCAAATTTTCCAACAATGCATAAATTTTATATTTACATGGTGTTTCTTTTGCTTTAACAGTTTAACTTATTATTGCAGCAGTAAAGCATCTTCAGTGATTGACAACTAGTTTCACCCACTTCCATTCTTCATGATTCATAATCTGTTGGTTTCATATTTATCAATGTTTTCTCAAAATAATAGATTCATCTATTTATTCCCTTATGAAATATCATCCTTCAAATAGAACAGTTCTACAGATATGAGCATGTTCATTAGTTTTCCATATACATCTATTTTGAGACTTTTGTTCATAAGAAATTGTGTGAGTTTGATTTTATTTTCTCATGTGGCCTCAGATTTGTCTATCCTCTCACTTCCAACAAAGTTTACCAAATGAAAACATCATTGAAAATGGCTATTTTGATACAACTGCTGTTTTCACATAACATGATTCTTGTGCCCAAAATTCAACCACAACAGATATAGATGCAACAGGTTTCAGATTTGCATTTGGAATTTTTGTAGACATCAGATTTTGTGTGAACCTTTAAAATTAAAATCTTATACTTATTCATTGCATATCTTCTAATCATGCAAGCATCATGTATTTGATCTGAAGTTTTAAATAAGCCATTATGAGTTCAATAATTTGCATCCAAATTTTCCTCTTGTAATTTGATAGCATCAAAATGATAACCAGTCATTGTATGTCTTTTCTAGGATCGGTTTGTTCTTGTATGAAGAATGCAAATGTTATAATTATCAAGAACCAATTTAATCAAATGATTGAGTGAATGAATCAAAATGTGTTGCAAATTTAATAGGGAGTTTCCTTGTTTTGGTTGGTTCCAAATTTCTAATAACCATTTTTGTCTTTTTATTTCTAATGCTTTCAACTCGAGAATGCAATCTACAACTTTTGTATGAATTTCATCTGCTGAGCAACCTCTATGTGCTCAATATTTTCACTTCAGAATAATGGGATAATCTAACATTTTCCATTTTTGAATTTTTGTCAAGTGGATCCAATATGAATAAAAAGCTGTTGATATATGCTGTTGTTTCTAGATATCCTTCTTCAACCTACGAAATTTCCTTTCTATCAAATCCGCCATCCTTCATGATTCTTGATTGTTTGAGACAACAACTTCCCAGACTTGAATTTTATTCTTCCAATTAATTTTAGAAGGTGCTACTAGATTCATGATCAAATTTGTTGATATTTGTTTTTGCTTCTAAATATCCACCTTCAGAACCTGGAAACTTCCTTCTGCCAAATCCACATTATTCGGAATTCAAGATTGTTTAACAAATCAATTGCCCAATCTTTCACTTTTATTTTTCCAATTTGAAGCTGGGAGGTGCTGCTAGGAGGTGTTGTTGATCTTCAGATTCTCCACCATTCATGGCTCAGACTGTAGCTTTGCATGCTCTTCAAACAACAATTTGCCTTATTATTATTTTATTTATTTATTTTTCCAACAACTTAACAACAGATCAATGCAATAAAATAGCATTAGATAATAACTATAAAATTCTAAAAATGTATTAATTAATCATGCAAAATAAAAAATCTGTAGATTGACTATATACATGCATGGGAGTTTCTAAATTTGTGTGTAAAGATCTTTCTCCAAGAATTGTGTGAAATAATCATGCATTGAAGATCCCTAAAGATATGTTCAAACCAATCCCATTGTTTATGTATTTTACTTTATTTGGATGCATGCATTTAATCTTGTCATTTAAAAATAACTAGATTTATGCATGTTGTCTTTGTGACAATTTGATTTGAATTTTTCTAATTTTTCACCAATTTAATAGTTTTGAATATTTACATAAAATTTGGAAGGATATTATTACATCTCAAAGCCGTTGAACAATCCATTCCAATTTTTATGTGAAATATTCAATCCTAAAAATATGCATAATATGATTGTGTTGACTAACTTCATGCATGCTACTTTATTTTTGCCTAAATTTATGCATGCCATCTAAATGAATGTGATTTATTTTCTAAATGGATGCATGGAAGTTTCTTTTAAAATAGCAAAATTTTATTTTGTTTTAGCCAACATGATTTGTGCACTACTCTTTCCTGCATGAAATGGATTTATCTACATGATTTTGTTTCGGTGTATTTACATGAAACTAAATTTGCAAATTATATGGCATGAAATCCTAAAATTTGGGTGTGTGTTATGTGAAAAATTATTTCAACCAAAATTAATTTAGAAATAAATTAGAGTTTTAAATTCTCATACATGCATATAGAAAATTAAATTTATAATTTTGTCTAATTTAAAAATGAATGCATAAAATCTAATAGATTATATGCATATAATAAATTTGACAAAATCACAAATTTGGTTCCCTATATGAATGCATGTTTATTTAGAATTTTGTTCTATTTCGTACATGCATGTAGATATGATCTGATGAATTATTCATAAAATAACATGAAATTGATTTTATTGAGGATTTTTTTTAATTCCACTTATAAAAATCAAATACAAGGATTTCAAGGGAAACCAACCTCAAAACTTGCTTGATTCTTGTTGGTAGTTTTAGAAAAGTACAATTGCATGCAATCCTCTATATAGTCAATCCCATATTTTTTAGAACGCAGATCGATTCTTCAACCAGATAGATTAATTCTTCAATAGGCATGTTGGGTGTAAGGACATGGATTCCTCTTTTGATCAGCTACAAAATTTCAGCCAATCTTCTCCATTCTTTATGCTATGACAAATCATCATTTCTTTTTTCTTCTAACCTGCATCAATATTTAATTCCTTTATATGGTGTTAACAGTTGTTATTTCCTACTCAACATTGTTAGTATGATGTTAGTATGATGTGGGGGTTTTACATGAATTTAAAATTCTAAATCTAATTTGCAAAAAAATGAAATTCTAATCTAGGTTTGCAAGAAATGAAATTCTAATCTATTTTGTAGAAAAAGAAATTATAGGAAAATAAATCCTAAAGAGAACCATTATCTAAATATCTCCTATCACAAAATTTATAAAGAGGCATTCTCAGTTTGTACATGCATAATCAACAACCAGAAACTTAGACATCTGGCCTAAGGTACTGCAATACCCTAACTCGACTCACCTGATTAGATAGTTTAGAAAACATCCAAAAACTTAGACGTTTGGTCTAGGGTATTGTAGTACCTTGACTTGACTCGCTCGACTGGGTGGATTATGAAAAAATTGAGAACTTATTTGTCTATTGTCACCTAGACAATCCTCTTAACAAATCCTAAATCTCCTATTAACACCGTGTCCCCGGCAATGGCACCAAAATGATGAGTCATCAATTCATCATTGGAATGTCACTCTCCACTTCTCACTTGAAAAGACACACTTGCTGAAAGTAAATCACACTTGCAGGAAGGAAAAATGGCACACTTGTAGAAAGAAAAATAACACACTGGCAGGAAAGGGAAATGGCACACTTACAGGAAATGAAAGAGCACACTTGTAGAAATTAAAAGAGCACACTTTTGCAAGGGAGTAAATTGTTAATAAGAATTATGAGTGATTCATCCATCATTTAATTTTTCAAACCTAGGGTGGCATCCAAAGGCTATTTGCAATAGGAGAGAAGACATATTGAGAATGGTTCCTTTTACTTGCTGAAAATTAAGACACACATAATAAAAAGTAAATTGCTGTAATGAAATAAATGAAAACAATTAAACTACATAGAAATACAATGATCCATCTTCCTTGGAATGAGTGGCCAAGGCCATCTCATTCCTTGGATGGATTTCAACCAGAACACTGTATTAATGTCATAAAGATCCGAATGTATTATTATCAAAACATCAAAATTCAACATTAGATTATTACAATGGAGTGGAATGTTGCATTTATAATTCATGCTTCCAACCAACTCTTTATTTTATAAATAACAATCCTATATTCTCTCCACCTAATATGGAGATAAACACAAGCACCTAAATATCTCAATCTTCCATAAAATATGGAGAGAGATAATTATTATCCATTTACAATATAAGAGAATTATTTATTATACAATTCCATATTTGGATGAATACTATAAATATGAAGAGCCTCAAAATAGAATCCATAGAAATAGACATAGCCCGTAGAAATGAAAGCTTTCCAAATCCATAGATATGTCTGTAGCTCTTCTTGAGACTAATATTTGGTTGATACTTCATGCACTATCTATCATGGCTTAGTATAGCTGCATATACATACATTAACAATATTTTTCCACATGTTTAGTAAATACAATCAATAAGACATAGATTTGTAAAGGAATGACCAAGGATTAGTTCTATACTCCATTCTAAATCAATCATAAGTTCAGAAATTACATTTAGATCCAATTCTTATGTAAGAAAAATGGTATTATTATATAAATAAAATGAGCCATCTAATGGTCTCATCAACATATAAGAAACAAATAGGAACCAAGAAATGCAAACAATCTAGCTACACTAAGCAAGAAAAGAAAGCATGTAAGGAACTAGAAGTTCAGTCACATCTAACTAATCGAAGCAAGAGGGAAAGTATGCAAGACATGTTAGTATAAGACTAGTTATATGCTAAGAAATACATATGTACTATATAATAGTGGAATGTTGATATAGTAATCTATGTAGGCTAGTAAATAATGTACATCAATATGATAACTAAAGTGTGGTGTGTAGGAATGACATAACCTAGATGGTGTAGTCATGTAGAAGATGCCCCCAGTGGGTATATATATCGATGTGTGTCTCGGTGTATAAGTAGGATGCCCCTTTAATGGGTAGAGTGAAGTAATCAAAGAGTTGCATGTCATTGTACAAACTCAAAAAAGATCAAGTGAAGTATGGTAATGTAGATAAATAAAAAA
The DNA here is from genome assembly GCA_037957365.1 of Torreya grandis. NCBI lineage: Eukaryota > Viridiplantae > Streptophyta > Pinopsida > Cupressales > Taxaceae > Torreya > Torreya grandis. The sequence continues at coordinate 1,034,174 of JARHVA010005343.1, forward strand.
ACAATAACATAGAACAACAAATGTAAGTCTAGCATAGTAGTAGAAATGTAAAGCATGGATAATGTATAAAATCAAAATATTTTTTGTGTTTTTGAGTTATTTGAATGTTTCTATAATTTTGATATTTTGTATTATTTTTGAATTTTTGAAAGTTTTGAACTATGTACAATCAAGCAATAGAAACTATATACAAGAAATACTGAGTAACTATGTACAAGTAATTTGAAAAGAGACTATGCACAAGAAATTGATAAATTATATGCAAGTAAGCTGGGAAGGAATGATACTAATTGATGAGTCTCATGGGAGACTCCCTATCATGGTGTCTTATACCAAATAAAGGAATCATGCATGATTGTGAAGCATGAGGGAATGATTATGAATATGAATATGAATATTTAGATTCATTATCGATATCTTGGAAATCATAATAACTTGTATTGTTCCACTCATAGTTATCATCTTGATTTTGAACCAATAGAATTAAAATGTTAACTTTTGTCGTATCTAGATCTTTTCCTTTGATAAATTGTGTATGTGAATGATTTTTCTCAGGATTGTCAATAAATCCCAAACCTTAGTGATAAACATTATCAACTATTAGAATAGGAGTAGTGATGCCTTAAGCATGCTTTCCCAACCCTTAACCTTGATAATCAAACTATTGTAGATATTATTGACCAAACCCATACTGCTTTAAAAGTAGAGCCTCATTTTGGAGAGGTATATTTGCATATTTTTCATGCTTTAACTTAGATTTTGGTACTATTTGTTGCTCTAATTTTGATTTTTGATCCTTTTGTTGTTCTGAGTCATGCTTTGGTAACTGCTTTTGTACTATTTTTGAATTTGACCCTTTGTGAATGTGTTCCTGTGTCACTATGGATTGCTTGACTGATTTACCTTGTATAGGGTCCTCATTAGAAATTATCTATTGTATATGTTTTTTCAATGCCAAACATGAATCTGTGTGATGCCCATGCATTCTATGATATGCACAATAATATTTGGATCTTCTCACTGGATGTAGATGAGGTAGTTTGATCAACTTAGATTTAATCATTTCACTAAGTACATCACTTGAAATCTTATTTGATCTTTAAATTATTTTTGAATCATTAGTTATAGAGTTACTTTGTTGTGATTTATTATTTTGATATGTAACATTGCTTGCAACCAATTGACTAGGTGAATGTGCATATACATGATTAACACTAGGGTGCCTTTGAGGATTTTGTATTATAATATGATTTTCCAATGTTGTGATATTTCCATGTAATAGCTTATTTTAAATTTGTAAATTTGAAATTAACTTGCTCATATTGGTGATTTGATCCCTTAGATTCTTACAAGTGTAAACCCTAATTGCTTCCAATTGAACATGTAAGCACATATGTTGAAGATGGTTTAAAGAAGCTATAGGCTAAATGTATTCATTAGGAAAAATATTATATGCTACCTCACCATTTGGAGGGGTGATAACATGGACCTAGTTATTGGTAAAGTAACTATCACCCTCTTGTGAGATAGGAGGAGAAGGAATTTCTTTCCAGTGCATAAGATACGACATTGAAACTCGACATGTGGTAGTTAGCTTATGTAAAAACCATGTAGCCAAGGAGTTACGCATACCTAGGTAGAAACCATGTATATGGGATGAAATGAATGTAAGTGGAGTTATAAGTTGTATAGAAATATGATTATAAAGAATATTACACATGAGAGAGAGAAAACAAGGGATAAAGGGCATGAAATTGTGTATGAATGCATAAGAAACTTTGAAATGTGCTAAGATATCTCTAATGTGTTTAGCATGATAAACTTGAATTTTTTTCCATATTAGAGATAGAAAGTAAGGGATAGAGAACATGTATTTGTGCACAAATTTATAGAAAATTGTGACATGAATCATAACATTTATAATATGTTTAGCATGATAAACTTGAAAATCTTTTCATATGAGTGATAGAGAGTATGTAAAAGGAATATTGAAATTTTGTGCGTTTTTAACCATGAATTTTGTAATATCATTCCTTATTATAAAAATCAACGTGAAATGCAAAGTATAAAGCTTTGTATTAACATATGGTAAACTTCATCATTCATGTACATGATAGGACCAATGATGGTCTCTTTGTTATTTGCAAAAAATGTAAGAAAAATTTATAAATAAGTGAGATCCATTTTGTTCAATCTCATTATAAATGTAAGGTGATACCGTAAAAACAATAGGACCTAGTGTATGCAACTAGGGTTTGAAAGATGATATTTTGACAAATTACTATGAAATATTGAAAGTGAAAGTGGATTTCTTAGTTAGATATGCAAGTAAAAAATTAGAAATTTATTGGAAAATTAGTGATTTAATGGGATCTAGTAAATGTAAATAGGGTTTTTAAAAATAAAATATTTTTGAGAATTACTATTGATTTTTGAATGGATTTTTTGATTTAAATATGCTAGTAAAAAATTAGAAAATGATTGGAAAATTATTGAGACCTTGTATGGGCAACTAGGGCTTGAAATAAAAATTATTATGATATTTTAAAATTTAATGGTAATTTATGATTTTATTATGTAGGTTAAAAATTAAAAAAAATATAGGAAAAATTTATTACAAAATTTACCTTATGGTTTCTAAGGATTTTATGTGTAAACGAAGTAAGTCGGGTTCACCAAATGATTATACAATTTTAGGAATATTGGAGTATTATTCCTAATTTAGTTAAAGGGTCTGAGTAGTAAAATTAGTAAGTAAATATATAATAATTAAGTTAATGATTTGTGTAAATTAATTGTAATTCAAACTTTTCTAAAAATAGTAATAAGGAGAAGAAAACAAAACTTAACTAGAAACTAATTGATCCAAATGAGATAGAGGCTAGAATTCACTGTGTAGGACTGATACACTATCATAAAATGTGATCTAAACTCCATTTTGTGATTGGATAAGAGTATCAAAACTAGATAATAATGGCACCTACATTATAGTCTACCTTTGTTTTTATTGTCCTAAGGATCTGAGTTTTTTGGGTTTGGTTCACTGTGCCTATATGACTCTATCTATGAAGTTTTGGTAGTTGGAAGTATTTATATCTCCTTGTAAAGTAGATTATTTCTTTAAACCCTATCTTCCATTATTATTTGACCATTTGAGAAAGAGGGGGGAGGTTAGTGTGTGTAAGATGTATTGAACATGCTTCAAACCCCATGTGTGGACACGTTGCCTACATACCAAAACTCTAAAGAGGGATCAAGCCATATGTAGTTCTCCCACTTGATGTGCTTTATGAAATTATGTATATGAAAGTTTAGAATGAAAAATTGGATGTGCTTGATATTGCTAGGGACTGGTGTAAGTATTTGAATGAGCTTATAAGTGTGTTGGTTGGCTATATGTAGAGAATAAGGAAGATTGATTGAGTAGTCTTGCTTGCTTAGTGATAATTGCCAACCCTTTCCAAATTACCTTTTAATGGGATTTATTAGGGATATATTGGACATGGGTTGAACGTAATCATGTTAGGCTAATAAGGATAATAATGGAGAACTATAATAAATTTACCATTGGGGATAGAAATGGACTTGGACAATAGCATCAAAAGTAGACAAGAGTGGCATTAGTGCTATAGTCCAAGTGTGGCACTACTATCTTGACTAGCTATGACCTAATAGGATTGATTTGTCTTGGAAAGAGTAGTCTGGGTGAGTTGGGACCAAGTATGGAAGGCTATGGATGACTGGGAATTAGTGAAAATAAGCCTAAGAGGGTCATGAAAGTAAGCAATAGGGTCATAAGGGTTGGGTGTTATTAGCCACGCTCAAGTTACCAATTTTTTCATTTTATATGACTACAGAGGTTAATCTATTCCATGATAAGAACCCAATGTATGGTCCAACCATTCCTAAATGGTTTGTATATAGAATTTTATAAAAGATCCCAACTCTGTACCATCAATGGACCATCATAAAATTTGTCAACATCATAGTTAATGAGGAATTTAAACCCTAGATAGTGGCTCTATAAAAAGAAGAAAAGGAAAGATTTTTGGCTACTCCTGGGTCTTTAGGTAACACCCAAATGGAAGTTTTAGAGCCTTCAAAAATGACACACTCTTTAATAAGTGTCTAATTTGAACCAACACTACTAGATTGGAAAGAGTAACAATAAAGAAAGCTATTATGGGTGGAGAGGAATTCACTTTTTAGAAGGTGGAGCCATTTATTGGCTTGAATCTAGTTAGAGGCCAAAGACCAGGTGAAGACCACATCCATGAGGTGGATATATTTGGGTTGGATAAAGATCAATCAACCTAATTACAAACTAGCATCTAAGGCCTAAAATAATATAAAGAACCTTTAGAAGTAGAATGAGGATTTGGAGAAATAGGTAGTTTTATCAGTTCCTAATTCCATGGTTGAATTGTTTGAGAGATCATTATATGACATGTTTGACTCTTTGAATTCAATAAAACTAAGAGAGAGTGCACTGTACTTACAAGAGACAATAGCCAAGGGATTAATCACCCAATGGTAGGGTTCTAGGGATAAAATAAAGGATTTGTTTAGCATATTAATAGGGGATAAAATCCCTAGTTTCAAGACTATTAGAATTACTCATCTGAACACCATCCTATGCTTGATTTTGGATAAAATCAATAGTTTGAGTGCATGGTCCAAATCATTAGAGAGACTCATCAAGGATAATAAAAAAATACTAGATAGAATTGAAAAAATCATGGGAACTATAATTGGAAAGCCTTTAAAGTTTAGATCCATGGGCATCATAGCTAATGATGAATTCAAACACAAGACTACTTTGGTCATTCGGGAGGTGAGAAAAAAGAGCCAAGGTAGGTTTGGAGGTGATAATAATAGGATCATGGATATGATCCTAACTATTTAAAATAAGATAAACAAGTCAAGGAGCATTAAGGAGCTTTAGAAAGAAATGATAGGGACCTGGATGATTTGGTAGATTAAGAGTTTGAGCTCTTCCTTGAGCTGGATATCAATTTGAAGTTAGTTGATTAAAAACATCAAAAGACAATTAGGCTAATTTAGCAAGATCAAACAAGCACATGGTCCACCAAGTAGTTAAGAATATTATTTTTTGTTGGGATATTGTAAATTTTAAAGATGGAATATTCTTTTGTAAAGGCATGTGTATTTTGTTAGCACATTGCCTAAAGGTCAGTCTATTTTAGAAAGTCTAGTGTATTTTATAAAATTTGTATAAATTACAACTATCCTTTACATTTTATACACTTGTAATTTGATATAACTGACTGACATGCTTCTTTGAAATCTATAAAAAGAAGCATTATCATTTGTAAAAGGAGAGAGTTTTGAGCTACAAAAAATTAGTGTAAAATTTGAAGCAATTAATACAAGAAGATAATTTTGAGAAGATTATCCTATATTTTTTGTGTTAATTTTTATTTAGCTTCTCTCCCAATTGTTTGTTTTGGTTCTCAAATTTGAATGGTTTTTAAGAATTCTAGACATGCATCTTTAATACAAGTTTGTTAATTTGTGAAAATTCTAGATTAGTTGAATGTCCTTAGTTTTACTTCATTTTATTTGCTCTAAATAAGAATGTGCATATTCTATTTAACTAAAATAGTAAATATTTAAAGTAAATCTAGTTCTTACTTGTATTTCTTCATACTATTCATAGATACTTGCCTAGTGTGTGGTAATATTTGAGCATATGCTATTTCATGATATACATTGGTTATATGTATATTCCGTTGGAATTTAAACTTTGTCATGATGTTTGAGGTGGAGATTAGAAACATACTTTCTTTGTTCCCTACCTTTCCATTTTTATCTTTTTTTTAACCAAATCATTATAGCTTAAAACCACTATAAATATTCATTTTAGATAGTCTTAGGCTATAATTTGATCACAATTCATTGATATTAGTATAGATTACTGCATATTTTGCAAATATTGTTGAAAGGACCAAGGTGGTTCCCAACCACCAAGTTTTATAAATATTATGGAATATTTTGCTTGCTCTACTACTATTTCATCATAGGTGACCAAATCAACATAACCTATAATTCATGCTCTAAATTATTTTAATTCTAAAATGAGAAGTCTTCTTTAAACACTAAGAGCACCCATGATACACTTAGAGGCATCAATAACAATCAAATTTTTTTGGTAAAAATATGGAAGGGTTAGGACCTATCCATTTCTATAAATAACCTTCACTTGAATCTAATAGGGAATAACATTCATTTTGCATTATTACAGATTATAATTTTACTACATCTACATTTGAAGGGGTTATTGCTTAGGGTTTATCTTAGAGGGAAAATGAATTATCTTGTGGGAATTATTTGATGAAAATAAGAGTATTTTAGTTTATATCATATTTATATAGTGTGATCCTTATAAATAAATTATAATCTCTTGTAATGCACCATTGGCTAAGGGGGAGATTGAGACTCAATAGGTTTTCTCAAAGGTAAGTATCTCTAACTTTTGTTTTCATAGATAATTGAGGATCTAAGGGTCCCTCACCCAAAATAATGAATTACTAAAAACTAATAATTTGACTTAGATGAAAATCCATGAGGGAATGGAGAAGCTATAACCTAGCTAAAACTAGCCACAAACCCACTAGGGAGAGAACATCCAACCTAGTGTGTACCCAAGAAATCCCATCAAGGCATCTCTTTCCCTCTTTTAATGTGAGAGTGGAGAGTCATAAGAAGTGAGTTCAAGTCCAACCTTATTATTTTTCTTTCTCAACTATAGTCCATTAATATATAATGCTTGATCTACCAGAATACACATTAGAAGGAGTGGGAACACCATCTTGAAGAACGCCCCCATTCTCCACCTTACTTCTTATTTTTGAAAAAATATGAGCTTTATCACTCTTAACCACATTGATTTTATCATTAAAATTTGAATATGTGCTTACCATACTTGTTTTAAGAACCTAAATATCTACTTCTATAGAGCCAACACCACCTAAACTTGTGAGGGTAGGATAAGGGATCACTGGAGAAACTAAGAGGTGTTTAATAACTGCATCCTCCCACCAAGAACAGTTCACTATACACTTTATAAAGGGATAAGAAGAGGCTAAATGACCATGAAAAATTCACCTAAAATATATAAAAGTCAAGCCATCATAGTCTAAGGTTTGATTCCATCACCAATTATTAATTATTAATTTGATAGAATTAGGGATATCTTTTGATCAATCCAAACTAACAAAAATCCATGCATAGGTGGTGTAGTAGAAGCTATATGTAAAAGAATCAATTGATAACAATTTACCAAGAGATCTACTAATGTATGAAATGATAGAATCAACATAAAACTAGAATATAAGGTAGGGAAGCTAGACCTAATAGGCCTAACAATAATATTTTTGAGTAAAGGGTTGAAATAAGGGCACCAAGGTTTAAGAAGGAGAATATGTTGATTCCAAGACTAGGGTTTAGCTAGATTCACCCTATTTTGATCAGCCAAGACATCACAAACTATAATAAAGAAATTGCTATTTCAAGGGTATATCTCTAAATTTTCATCCAAGAAGGGTTACCATGAATCCAAAATTCACTGATGAAGGGCAGGGAGGATTGGCCAAATATTGTCAAAATTACAAATTAAGCCTTGTGTGGCATACCATTTCTCATTTTAAAGAAATTATTCTAGCATGCCATCTTTGAAAGATACCATCAAAACGGTTTTAGCTACTACCAAGGTCTTAATAGTGGGAAAATCTACCCACTCCCCATGGGAAATTGCATAAGTGAAGGTTTTAGTTTAACCATCTCATCTTCCTCCAAAGCTAAACCAAGAGAGCCAAAACCAACCAAATGAATAAAGGAAAAATAACTCGAGGCATCTTTTAAATTTTCAAAGATAGAAAGTCCCTTGGACTACCCATGTCAAAACCCTAGATTAGGCTTGGATTGCCCCATGAAATTGATTGATGAAGAAGATTTAGGAACCCTATCTACTATAATGAGATGAGTAGGGATAGAGAGGAGGAAAGAACATGATATATCTTGCTAGAACTAGTCAATAAGGGAGAAACATCAAGGGATCCTGATGAGGAAGATAATGTGATAAGAATAGGGTTTAGATATCCAAATCACTTTAGACCACTCATTTTTAGTGAAAAAAATAAGTATCTCTAACTTTTTGTATTTTATTTGATAGATATATATTGTAAAAAGTAATAGGTTTGAATGTATAACTACTTGCTTAGGTTATCTCTACACTTAAACTTAGTGTAACTATAAGGTTTTCTTGGCTTTCCATCTTCTACCGTAAGTGATTCAGGCCCCTATTTGCCTACCATGATCCCTTGATTTTATATTTTTTTAAAACCATCCCCCTATATGTTATAATCTTTGATAACACTAGATTATATTTTATTTTATGCATTAAAAGACCTAGCTAGGGTTATTATAGAATATTATTTACCTAGAGGCTTTGGAGCTCTCTCCTTTAGTGTTATGTGATAAGTGATCCCTTAGTTAGGTTTAACAGATCCAATTTGGTCATGCCCTCATTATATAAAGTATCGAAATATTTTCTATTTGATTACCTTATCTGAGCTTAGATTTACTAAGTAGGATAAGTTGTAGGTCTATCTTTATTTGTTGCATACACATTTTTCTAAAACATGTATGTAGGGACTAGTATGATATGTTTATGCTGGTTATTTATATTTCACTTATTCATATTATCACATGTATTACTTGAGTGTACTTATTTTTTACTATCTTATTTTGACTATGGAACATTTGAACATTTTCCCTTTTTATTTTCCATAGTGCCCTTGAGTGTTGTTTATTTAGTGTGTAGACATCTGAATATGTCCACCCCTTGAGTGTGTGGCATTTGAACATGCCCCTTGTTTGTGGTTTACTTAGACCCCTTTTGTTTGACATTGAGTGATATTGTGTGTGTTATTAATTATTTGTTGAGCTTGTTCTTGTTATTCATAGATTTTGTTATGATATTTATCATGCATCTTAGGGTTTGTTTTGATTGGATACTATGATCTTTATTGATACATCTACTTAGACATGCTACCACTATATGATTCATTACTATATATATATATATATATATATATATATATATATGACATGGTTATCTTCTCCTTCTATGATAAGGTGACTACCAGTTGTATTCCCCTCATCTCAAAAGGGGGGCATATTAGTGGGGGTATGTCATAGAGACATGAGTCTTCATACACATAGTTGGAATAATTAGTAAATTTTGATATAATTTACATGATTCATATACACATGATAAATTATTATGAATTTAATTCTGATTTTCATAGATTCAGGGTATATTTTTTAAATTTGAGACTTATATCATATACAATTTATAGAGTAGAGGTTACATTTTGATGGATACTTCAACCTAAGACACATTATAGGTGCGTGTGCCATAAAAATTCACCAAATCATAGATACATATTCGCACTATACATAATTTACAAAAAAAATGATGAAGGGCCATGATCAAGGTTCATTTCATTCTCACCAACATTTATGAACTAAAATTTTCAAGATACATTGATTAAGCATTTATCTATTTGTAGTAATTAGATCCCTTGAGTAGTGCTATCAAAATTCAATTCCCTTGATGGCCTTGAAACTAATCCCATTTTTGGGTTGAGATGGTTACACCACTTGACCTTGGATAGATTAGACATATTATGTTTAGATTTAATGTTTTTAATGGCCTTGGTATAACTCTCCCTCACACCAAATTGGGGGAATAATCACCCTCTAATTCCCCTCTTCACATCTACAAGGTTTAGTTGTGAATCTCTATCTCCAATAATTTAATAAAGAATCATCATCACCAAATAAAATTACCAAGGGGAGACATGGTTGCATGGACACACATATGTAATCCTTTTTTGCTCTCTTTACTTCCAAGAATTTCTATTATTTAATTTGTATATTATAATCACTAATTACACTATAACATGTTCTTGGTTGCAAGTAATACATAAACATTAAACTCAAATGATGCTCAAGTAAAATAAATATGTGTTTCAAAATCAAGGAACACATTTATTTCCTTTAACCTAGTAATTTAAGTTTATGACCTTTACATTGCCAAAAGACTTGCATTTTCCATCTCACTATGCCTAATTTCTTATCTTATAGTTTGATTATGACATTTTGATAACCCAAAACACATGTTTTATATAGTATACATAAAATATAATTTATTTCCTACATAGATAATTATAGATCCTCAATAACTTTTTAACCTATAGGACACTAGTATCTAGATTAGGACATTAATGTCAATGTTAGTGTCCTTGCCTTCCAAATGATCAAATTAAAAGTTTATATATATGTATGCATTAGCCTATTTATATTCTTGAATTATCTCATGATATTATTAGAAAAGGTTTGGTATAAATACAAATCAAATGTCACTCATTATGAATCTATCAAGCACCTTTGAAGCTCATAGTATACTACTACAAATCATTTGCATAACTAAGCTATACTGCTTTATTCTTCCCTATTTCCAAATCAGTCATAGGAGAAATATTATTAAAAATATAAAGCATTTAGAGAGAAACCCATGAGTATTATTTATCAATTTACAAGCTATATCACTAGATGCACTCACATATATCATATTGTAAAATTATTCACACATAAGCCAACATATGAGGAAAAATACATTGATTTGAGTCCCTATTCAAAGTATCTAGATGTGTAGGTATTGATAATTAATATAGGGTAGTTTGAGGTTAGCTTGACTTCAATTGAGCCCACTAACCCCTATTTTATGAGGTCACATGACCAGACTAGAAGACCTAGGATTTGAGTAAAAGACTAATTTTGGGAACCTATGCACATAATTTGAACTAATAACCTTCAAGGTTATCACAAAACCTAATAGGTACAAATAAATATTAAAAAAAATGATATGTATTTTTATTCAGACATATGCATACAAATCAAGATAAAAACATCTACACTAGTGTCTATAGTTTGATGCTAGTGTCCCAACTGACAGACAACTAATTTTTAGAATTTGATGAATCAAGTTGAATATTTATATTGTATTCTTCCACACCTGTGCCTATAAAATTTGGCTAGACATCATTGTATAAGATAACTAATATTTCTCCTTCACATTACTAATTTCACATTTGGTTCACCAAAATATTTAACCCTTTTTAGAATTAAGGGTAGGGGGAATAACCTAATCAATTATGGAATAAACTATTCTAAATTAGTCCAATTAAATAATTTAGATTTATAGTATTCTAAAAAATATAATAATTTGAGAATATTATAAATATAAAAAATCATAATTCTAAATATTATTCTAAAAGAAACAATGAAAATATTTTGAGATTTGGCACATATACATGATCATTGGTAGTATGGCTAGTTTGTTACACCTAATCCTGAGTCTAGAACACCCTATAAGCATACCTTAGATGGGATAATAAGATATCCCTCTCTTCCCTAAAATTTAAATGTGTAAAAAAATACAAAAAAAAAAATAATCAATAAAATACAAAAACATTCACATAAAACAAAAATACAAAAATATTTAGCATACACATGTTTACTAGTTTTTACATATATGTTGTTTAATTTATGTTTTTATATAACATATCATTTGATTTATTTACAAACGTATGTTTCATGGGTACTTTAGTGTGAGATAAGCATACATTAGATACATGATACATGAACATACAAATGCTAGATATTTTCCTCCACCCACATGACACATTACATTGGGGCAACTACTACATTGATCATGATTAATGAATGTTAAATTATTTTATGATCACTTTGTAGTATCATGTTTCAATTATATATTAATGCTTAAAAATGTAGATACTCATTCTTACATCTTACACAATGTGTCAAATATGATATATTAAAAGACATTTTACTAACACATGTATGTAGGAACTAGTGTGATATGCTTATGTTGGTTGCTTATAATTTCACTTATTCATCTTATCAAATGGATTATTTGAGTGTAATTCATAATTTATATCTTGTTTTTACTATGAAACATTTGAACATGTTCCTTGTTTATTGGCCACAATGCCCTTAAGTGTTGTTTCTTTGGTGTGTGGACATTTGAACATGTAGTCCCATTGAGTGTGTGGAATTTGAACATGCCCCTTATTTGTGGTCTCCTTAGACCCATTTTATGTAACATTGAGTGATATTATGTGTGTTGTTTATTTTTTTGAGCTTGTGCTTGTTAATCCTAGAGTTTTTCATGATCCATATCATGCATCTTAAGGATTTTTGTGATTGGACACTACAATCTTCATTGATATATCCACTTAGAAATAATACCACTATATGCTTGATTATTAAATGTTTGATACATATATGACATGGTTATCTTATCCTTTTGAGATAAGGTGACTACCAGGTTGCATTCCCCTTATCTCAAAAGGGGGGGGCATATCAGTGTGGGCATGTCATAGAGACACAAGTCCACACACACATAGTTGGAAAAGTGGAAAAATTGATATAATTTACATGATTCATATATACACTTGGGATAAAACTTTATGCATTTGGCACTGATTTTCACAAATTTGAGACAATTTTTTTTTAGATTTGAGATAAATATTATATACATTTTATATAGTAGAGGTTATATTTTGATAGATACTTCAAATTGAGACACATTAAGTGCATATTCCATGAAATGTACCAAATCATAGACATATACTCAAATTATACATAATTTATAGAATATTTGATGAGGGGGAATGAATATGGTTCATTATTTTCTCACCATACATTGATGCATCAAATTTTCCAAGATGCACTAATTGAGCCTTTATCTATCTACAATAGTTGGTTCCCTTGAGTAGTGCGGTCAAGATTTACCACCTCAATAACCTTAGAACTATTCCCCTTTTTAGGTTGAGATGGTTACACTAATTAAACTTGGTTAGATTGGCTATATTATGTTTACACTTGAATTATTCAATTGAGATTCAATACTCTCAATGGCCTTGGCATAACTCACCCTCACACTAAATTGGGGGGCATGATCACCCTCTAAATCCCCTATTCACTTCTCCAATGTTTAGTTGTGAATCTCTCTCTCCAATACTTCAACAAGAAATCATCATCAACAAAGTAAATTATTGAGGGAAAACATGGTTGTATCAATACACAAGTGTATTCCTTCCTTGCTCTCTTTATTTTCAAGCATTTAATTATTCAATTTTTATATTATATGCACTAATTACACTATAACATGATCTTGGTTATAGGTAATGAATAAAAAATAAATTCAAATGGGGATCAAGTAAAATCAAGGTGTGTTTTACACACCAAGGTACACATTTTTTTCTTTTAACCTAGTAATTTCATCTATATGAATTACTAGATTAAAAGGGGGGAAAATGTAGATACTAAAATTTGATTTTATATGAAATACTTGTCTTAAACACTTTAAAAATACCAATCATAGATCTACCTTTTATTTTATGACCTTTCCATTGTTTAAAGGCTCATGTTCACCATATCACTATGCCAAATTGCTTATCCTATAGTTTAAGCCTAACATTTTGGTGACAAAAATCACCTATAGCCTACATTTTGCATAAACCCTGATTTTCATCCTATGTAGATAGCTATAGATCCTCAACAAATTTTTACCCTAAAATACACTAGCATTCAGATTAAGACATTAACATCAATGTTAGTGTCTATGACTTATAAATAGTCAAATTAAAAAACTCCCAATATGTACAGGTCATCCCATTTGTATTATTTAACCCTCTCGTGAGATTATTTAAAAAGGTGCATATAAATACAAATAAAAGGTCATTCAATATTGACCTATAAATCACATCTTAAGCTCACTCTACACTACTAATTTTTTTTTACAACTGAGATATATTAACCTATTTCTAAATTAGGCATATGATCAATCTTATTACATTTTTGAAAAATTGAAATAGTATCCCATGAGTAATAATTTTCAAGTTACATGCCAAATCAGTAGATGCACTCACATATAGCATATTGAAAAATTACTCACACATAATCCCTCATGAGGGGGATACCTACATCATTTTGAGTCCTTCTTTGAAGGATATGGATATGTAGGTAGTGATCATTAACAAATGGGTCTTTGAGGTCATATCAAATTCAATTGATCCCACTAACCCACATCTTATGAGGTAACATGCCTTAATTAGAGGATCTAGGGTTTTAAGTAAAAGACTAGTTTAGAGAACCTATATGCATGATCCAAACTGATAACTTACAAGGTGATAGTGAACCCTAACATGCACAACTAGATGTTTCATAAAAGGATCTATATTCTTGGCTAGATATAAGTGTAGAAATAAGAACAAAAGCATCAATGTTAGTGTTTATCATCCAAAACTAGCATCCCAACTGACATACAGCTAATTTATAGAATTTAAAAATTCAAGGAAAATATTTATATTGTATTCTTCCACACTCATGCCTATCATATATACCTATTCATTATTTCATAAGCTGTGTTATTTATCTTTCACATTACTACTTTCATAATATTGTTTAGCGTTATACTATTCTATATTTAACATTTTCTCAAATTTAGTATATTTATCAAAATATTTTAAATTTAAATTATTTAATTAGTCTAATTTAGAATATTTATTTACATAATTTATTAGGTCATTCCCCTACCCTTATCTCTAAAAGGGGTTAGACACCTTCATATTTGTCTTGTTTTAGCTACTTTAGAATCACTAAGTGTGATTTTAGTTGATAAGATTTAGGAATGAGGTTTTGATTTTTTTAAATATTAATATGTAAGGAAGGGAAACAAGGAATCATAATAAAATATATTTTAATTTACTACATTAGATAGTAAGGGTATTGTGATACTTCTAAATATGATGGAATAAATAAAGTTAGGTAGGTTTCAAGTAGCTAAAAATGAAATAAATTGAATGGTGTTTGAGGGGTGGATAATTATATATGTTGATTACTTTGTTTTTTTGTTTTATTTGGTTTTTTTGTGTCTAATTTAGTGTAGGAAAATAATATTAAGGATATTGGATGTACAAGGATGATTCTCACTCCTATTGTGTAAGCCTATAGGTGGAAACCCTTGGCATATCTAGAAGCTACCCAAAACCATATACATTTATAAATTCAAAGCTAAACTAGAGAATGTGATAAGTTATATTCCATTTTTAAAATAAATAAAAAAAATTAAATAAAATATGTTATAAAATAATAGGAGCAATGAGTATGGTGATCTAAAAAATCCTCTAGGTGTTCACATTCCTAGTCCTCATTGATCCACTTGAGTGCTGCAATTTTCCCCCTCTTCTTTGATATTGATTACTTTATCATCCTATAATGTAGGTATCTATAGATTGAAATAAAAAAAACCTAAATTAAATATAAAAATCCCCACTTTATTTTTTGATCTATGACCAATGGTTACTCGATGTTTCAGTAGCCATCAAATAAATACTCATCCACCATATAATAAAAATGAAAAAAAATCCACTATAGGAAATGAATTCGACATAATAATATGAACATGGGAAAAATCACATAATTTGAGTAATATTTAATAATATTTTGAATTATATTTAGTTTGATCATTTGAAATGGCATGAGTAAATGGTGTAAATCAAGAAATTATACATGAAAAAATCACAATGCACAAAGTGTTACTGATTATGTTCTATGTTCACAAAAATTTATGCCTAGACTTATAAAGATGAAAGTAAAGAATTACATCATGGAGCTTAAGTCAAACCATAACCTAGTCTATATAAAATTTCAAACATAATGAAGTAAGCCACAAGACTAACATGTTTGGGACACTCATGAAAAACATCTAGCTAAAGGGAATGTCATCTTAAAGAAAGAAAATTGGCATGCCTTTAGGGTTGCATTAAGGAATTATATTTAGGAGGAAGATTACAAAAGGATGTCTAAAATATGCATATATATTATTAAAATTGAGATGCCATTACACGTAATTCAAGGATATCTAAGCACATGTACAAGATCTAAAGCTAAAAAGAAGAAGAAAAACAACTTTCTAATAAATGCATGGTGCAATGAAAAATGTAAGGCAAGAAGAAAAAAATAAAGGGATCCATTGGATCAATTATAGTGAAATATAAAAAATTATGAATAAATGGTGAGGAAAAAAAAGTAATAGTATGTGAGAACAAGAAGGGCATATTTAATATACTTATCAAAGCATGAACTAGAAAGATTTTAGAGGGAAATAAATTAAGAAAAAATACATACAGGAAATAACACTACTTCATAGCTAGAAACTTCCATCAAGGGATTCATAAGTTATAAATAAGTAAGGCTTGAGACATATATGGTATACAAGTAGAATATCTAAAATATAGAGAGAATGTCCTAACACCACACATTAGAGAAATATTTAATAAGGTTAATCATAATGGCTTCCCAACATAGTGGAAAAATAAAAAATGTTCAAGAGTGGGGATGCTAATAATCCCTTAAAATACCAAACCATTATGATTTATCGCCTCTTCAAATTTTTTTTTGGGAGCATGGTAGAGTATAGCATTAATAATTAGGCTAGTTAAAAAAGAAAGAGAACAAAATTTCAAGAAGGTTTTATACCAAAGCATTCAATAATAAATCATTGTGTCACACTAAGACACTTAGTTGATAAATTTTTGGATAAAAAGGTGAGATATACTATTATTTTGAATATTTTAAGAAAGCATTTGATATAATGTTTAGGGTAAAATTATGAAGCATAATGGAAGAGATATAGGTCCTAGTGCAATATAGGGTAATAATCCATAAACTATAAGAAAGATTCAAGGCCAAAATCAAAACATAATAAGGGTTTATTAAATGCTTTTAAAGTGATATAAGTGTCAAATAAGGCTGCCCTTTATCTCTCAATTTTTTTGGATTATATATTGATAAGCTAGAAGAAGGGATAGGCAAGTATAGAGGTGGAGAAATTCATTTAACCAAATATGTGGTGAAACTCCATTGAATCACTACTTAAATTAGGCCTTTTTTTTCCATGAAATAATCTATATCAAGTTTATACAAATTAATCTTCAAAAATAATGTAAAAAGTGCATGTCCAAATTTCATGTTCACTCTTGCACTAGCATATGAACATTAATGCATGTTTTACTAATATATGCCTATTATCTTATTTCTAATTATTTGGGCATCTGCTTACATTTTTTATTAGATACACATGTCATAGAGGTAAGTAGTACCTAATTTTTTTTTATGGCCCATAGTTTTATTATATTCAACTAATTAATTGTTGATTTGTGTAGACAAGAGTGAAACATAATCATAACTTTTAAGGTCATGGTAATGTAAAACATATGTCATAATGGCTGCCCTATCTTATGTTACTAACATATCATCCTCATCCCCAAACATTATGACAACATAGCCATGCCATTCTATAAATAGGGTAATAACATTGTTACATCAAATGGATCCAACAAGTTTTCATCCATACATCTTTGAGTATAATATTAGCCTTCTAGGTCAATCACATGTCTTTGTAACTCAACACTTCTGTAAATCCCATGATTATAACATACATATAATTTACCATTTTTAGGTCTAATTATTTTACACCAACATTGGATAACCTAAAAATATATTTGATACTTATATCGTTAAGGTCTAATATAATCTTACACTCAAATAATTCTACTGCTTTGTGTAAATCATCATAATACTTTGCCTTCCAAGGAATTAAGATAGGATTCTTGAAACAATTGGAGATTGTGATCTTTCCCAAGTAATATCTCTATACATTATGAACCATTAGAGCTTGTGTACCCATAGAACATGCATCAAGTAATAATTTCCTCAAATAAAACCTTAGAGTGTGGTAACTCTCATATGCCTTAACATCCTCATATAAATCCTATGTGTTTCAATTTTCCTCTTTAAAATGGCCTCTCTTTTCTTTCCCTTATGATACTATTGACGTTTAAGGTATATTATAAACATCATATTCATATAATTTTTATATTATAACCTATAATTGGTTTATAATAGATGAATGCCATTAATAAAAGAAGATATAAATAGAGGATGTGAAAATTTCCCTACTTAAAAAATTGTAGTTAGTTAATAAACTATTTTATGTGAAACTTGTCCTCACCTTTAATAGCCTCTAAGTTGATCAAATAATTAAAATCTTTAAGAATTATTTTAGGAATGATTTTGATCAAATTTAAGATTGAAAAGTTGCATGAAATTAAATACAGGGCAACACAAGTAATATATTTTTCCAATATTTTCATATGTTAATGAAAGTAACACCCCCCATGTGAACCTTTTACCCTCATCAATCATTTTACTTATCCCTTGAATTTCATTCATTCTTCAACATATTTTTGAACATTATCCTATTGGTCATGTGAGCTAGGTACTTGGGTTTGACCTATTTAGATTAATTAAGTAATCTAATTAATAATGCATTTTGGCAGACATTGAATCTTGAACCCAAGACAATATGAGATTGGAGTGCATCTTGGCTAAGCATTCTATACAAATAAAACTATGTTTTTTTAGTTTAAAAAATGAAAATAAGAATGGTTACATAAAATCCATTTAAACCTTCATCCAAGCTACTTTTCACTCTAATCCAAAATTCCCAACATTTCTTTTATTTCAAAAAATCAACTTTTGTTCGCTATTTTATCTTTTAAATAAAGACTTATTTAATTATCCTTTATGAAAATTGAACCATGTGAAAATTTTAATCTCCAAGATATTTTATTAACATAACCAAAACAAGTTCGTGATAGTTTCATTATAGTCACAAAATAGACTCCCTAAAACATCACCTATATGTGTAGGGGGGCACTCCAAAGGCAATCCCTGATAAAGTGGGAACTAAACAAGTGTATAGTTCATACTTGATCCTAAATATGGAAGTATTGAAAAAATTACACTATGTATATAACATTTTAAAGATATATTCATTTAAATTATAATTTGACTTTTTAAAATATCTCTCGCGGTTTAGCACTAAATTATTACATAGAAAAGTCTTAAAACTATATAATTGTCAATCTAGGATGGCTTTCTCATGAAATTATGAATTTGATGTAATTTAAAAATTGAAATATTAATAATATGAGGAGGAATATAAATAAAAATATAGTAATTTTCTCTTAAGTTTTTAAAGATATTTTATTCTAAAATTATCTAGAGGAAAAACTAAGTGTCCCATATGGAATTTGAGTTGTCAAAGGTATAGTGAAGAAAAGGTAGATATTTTTAACCCTTTGTTAGGTTGTAATACTTTTAATAAAACATGAAAACGCATAAATTAAGGCCACATGGAATATATATTTATAGCATGTAAAAATTTAATATCTTAATTTTGTTATTTTATTCCAACACAACTGGTCATGCATCTAATAAACCAATCTTGCCTTTTTTTCTCCATATCAAGGGTAGTGTAGATGATTAAATATGGATTTATATGTTAAACTAGTATTTTAAACTTGATAAATATATCCCAAGGATTTACCCTTTAGTTTGACCTTCTTTTCAACCAAAAGTCTTGCACTTACCACCTCATTGGGTCTAATTACTTATTTATTAGTCTAACCATAATTATTCTCATTATCTAGATCACCTATAACCACAAAATGCCTATAATTTGATATATATCCTTCACTATCAGTTATAAAACCTCAATAAATTTCCTCCATCTAGGATTTTTGCATTCAAGGTTAGATAATAGTATTGATTCTACTATCCTTGCTCTAACACAAGTGTCCTTTCCATATAAACGCTCAAATTTACAAATCTTTCAATGTGTATGAGCTAGCCTAATAATGTCATTAACTCTTCTGTGAGAATTATTTCAAAAGAGCTAGTATAAATATAAGTCAAAGCAAATTTATTTGGACATCTATAAATTACCAAACAAACACCTATTAAAGTTCAATAAATCAATTTCATAACTAAGTTATTATTCTCTATTCATCCCTATCTATGTATCAATCATAAAAATAGTCATATTAAAAGTTTGAAGCACTCAAAATAGATATTTTTGTCAAGTTACAAGTTAGATCACTGAAATCATCTTCATATAGTATATCAAACCCTTGTACACACACATTTACACACATAGGAGAGGACTACATAATTTTGAGTCCTCCTTAAAGTATTGTCTATGTAGGTAACACTCATTGACAAAGGGGTATTTTAGGCCATCTTGAAACCGTTAGCCTAGTAACCCATTTTTAAAGTAAGGTAACCTAACATAAGGTATAGAGATATGGTTTTGAGCTAAAAATAGTGATACAGATCCTAAGCACTAGATCCAAATAAAGCATACCAAAGGTGATAGAAAACCTAGAAAGACCCATGTAGTCACATCTTGATATAATGAACATTTCATATAAAATAGTTGCATCAAGATCTATACCATAACATCAACACATGTGTCCACAAGGAGATTCAAGTGTCTAGGCAACCAAAACAATATTTCAAAAATTTGATGAGTGGTTCCTAAACATTAGACAACCCATTTCCATACTTGTACATCTCAGATTTGACTATGCATCATTACATAAGCTACGTATTAGTTCTTCTTTGTGATCATGTAATTAAATACAATATTTAACATTGTACTTTATATATTTTATATTTTTATAATTCAATACTAAAATAAAATATCATAAACTAAATTATCTAATTAGTCTAATTTTAGGAATATGCTATTTAACTCTTGAATAGCCTATTCCTTCTAACCCTTAATTCCTAAAAAGGGTCAAACATTATGGTGAACCCATCATTTATATTTATTTGAACCAAACCCTAGATTTAATTTAGGGTTTCTACTTCTACAAACATTCATATATATATTACTATATTTATTTTTTATATTTGATTTATTTCATGGGCATAGCTTAAGGAATGTTTTTTCACATTTCCCCCTAGGCATTATACTATTTCTCTTGTTAGTTGTGTCCAAACTTAAAAACCTCATCATGACTACTCTTATTGAATGACATATGAGACCCCATCCTTTGGATAACATATTTAATCTCCTAGATGACCAATGTATTTCCTATGAGGATCTTATGGAAAAACAACAATGTCCCCAACCATCTACTTTTTATTATAATTATAACAATGAAAATACTAATAATGAAAATGTAAGTCTAAATAAATATGTTTACAATCATAACATGTGTTCATATGTCTATGAATGTGATTATACACCTCTTGCATATGAATATGAGAAGCCTAGTTCTCCTATTTATTCTACATCTAATGATAAAATTCCCAAAACCTAAAAAATGATGACCTTTATTAGTGTAGATCATATAAAGCTAATACAATAGACGTGTAAGAAGTTAGCATTCATGATGTTGAAAATAACAATTTATCATGCACAATACAATACATTTCCTCTCTTTTTAATGATGAACATGTTGAAAATGATGAATGTTTTCCTTCTTTATAAACTATTAATAATGTTGAAAATATGTCCCTTATTTTAGATCACTCAAATTAAAATAGTGAAAGTACCTCTCTCTCTAGATCTCAATGATAAAAATTCATGTACTACTTCTCTCTCTATCTTTTTAGGTTGGAAAGATTAAATTGATAATACTAGTCAAAGTAGTGTAGACACATGTTCTTATTCTCTTATTCCAGTTCAAGATAAACAACAAAACATCTTTTCCAAATGTTTCCTAATTAAATAATTTCCAAATTCAAGTAACAATAATGAAACTCAAGATTCAAATACTAGTTATGCTAATGTTCCTTTTTCATATGACAATGATGTATCTAAACTAGAAAGTGATATTTCATCCTCTATACCTTTCTTTTTTGAATTGAAAAATGAAAATAAAACTTGAATTTTTCCTTATTATGATGATGTTTCAATCAAAATATTAAATATTCCTCTTTCTCCCTCTTTTACATTTTTATCACAAAAGCATGTTCCAATTCTAGATGAAAATAATGAAGGTATGTCTTGTATTCCTCTTGCATGTAATGAAAGTTCAAGTAGTCAATCCCTTTCCCATGATATTTTTATCAACCTTCATGCATATAAAATGATATGATGATCTATCTTGAATAATCATGTAAAATTGATGTTCCTTTACCTAATGTTTCCAAACCAAATAATGATCTTATTTTAAAATGTAAGGATGGTGGTTTTAGACACTCCACTTTCATCACTTCCATGTTGAAATTAAAAATCAGAACAATTTTTTGCAATAACACACAAATCAAGGTAATAAATCATTAAAACATTCCAAATCATCACACAATTTAACTTGCACATTATTTGACACATTGGTGCATGCCTCATTGGGGAAATACACGACATCAAATCATTTAATCTATCATCAACATCCCAAAATTGGTCCCCTTCTTATAAATGTCTCACTAGGTAAATAAATAAGGTAAATCAAACCTTGTAAATGAGACTACTAAAGGGAAAATCATTTTAATTAAATAATTCCTTGATTATGCTAATTAAACTTATTCTAAAAATGAGGTTACATGTAATGCACATGTCATAAATATTGGAAAATCAAATATTTACTATTATCCTCATCACATAATAAGTTGCCAATTTAAAATTCACTAAATCTCCCACTTTACAAGGTAAATAAATGAGAAATATATGGTGTATAAGCAAGGTTTAGGACATATCTTACATCCTTATTAAACACTCGATACAAATTATTCCACACTCTGAACCTTAATAATCTGGACCTCTTACAATATCAACTTATCACAATTTTTAAAGGCAAGAATTCATTCTCCACCCTCCATCTCAATTTGAGATTGATGGTCCACATTCACTCATCGAGTCTATAAATATAGGAGCCATTCTCTATTATAGAGAATTTTTTTTATGTTAAACTTATGCTTTAAAATCTTTAAGAGAGCTTCAACCATTTCTTCTAGTTGCTTATCTAATCATGCATAGTGCAAGTGGATATGCCATCTAAGTGACTTCTCAACATTACCAAAGACCTCAAGTATTATATCTGGTCCAATCCAAACTTTAACTCTATATATAATGAGACATTCATGAGGAAGGTATAATTATTTGTTTTTATCTTCTATTTGTTTGCTTGTCACTTCTTCAACCTTTCCCAATATGAGGAGATATGTTGAGGATGTTAGTTTTGTATTATTTTGGTTTTATTTTCATTTCAATAAGAAACTAATGTCCTTTGTAATCATGTGTTAAAAAATGGCCCACTTGGTTTCCATGAAGCTTGGGTGGACAAGCCTTAGAGTTGTTTTTCCATTTACTAGATGGATCTATCAACACTTTTGATGACCTAGCTAATAAATTTATAAAACACTTCTCATATAACATAGAACAAAAGTTGACCATGGTTGACTTATGCAATGCTAAACAATAGGGTGGGGAATTTTTTTTTACATACTTGAAATGATGGAGAAGTTTGGTCAACTGGTTTCCATACAACCTTCCAGACAAGTAATTAATAAACATATTCACGTCCAATTTTAATGCATAGGTAAATCATAGTTTGAGACTTCATTACAGTGACACATTTGAAGATATTATAGACAAGGGGATGCAAATTGAAAAGTATATTATCTTCAAGGGCTTGGTCAAAATTTATTCTTAGGGTCAAATACAAGCTCAAGCCCTTGTGTAAGCACACACAATCACATATAAGAAGTAAATGGTATTCAATAGAAACATAATAGTTGTCTATAATGGAGTAACTAAATTTAAACATGTGCAAATGATGCAAACATCTTTTGTCCAAAATAATCCACCTAATCAACCACTTACACTTTCAATACCACCTCCATAAAGGAATCAATATCAAATAATATTTTTCTCTAACCTTGGTGAGCCCATAAAGGCAGTATTTAAAAAATTGGTTACATCAAACATGGTCATTTGGACAAATATGTATCCATTTTAAGAAGGTCAAATAAAGCCCATATGGTATAGGGATGATAAAATATTGTGATTACCATCATGTTAAAGGCCATATAACTTATGATGTATGTAACTCAGGCACTTCATCCAAGACTTGCTAGAGCATGACAAAATTGAGCTAGATAATATTATTCTACTTAAAATCAAAACATGGGTATATATAAATACCAATTTTTAAAGCATAATTACAATATTCAACATCAACCAAATAATCAAAATTAGAATAACCATATTTGAATAATACAAATTATAATCATGGCTAAAATCAAAATCAAAATAAATATAATCAAGGTTAGGATTCCTAGACCAACCATATTAGATACTATAATGTCTCATATGACTATAAAAATGTTGTGGGTTGTATTACCAATAATTATGTGGCCACTATTGATATCATTCCCTATCCATCATCTATAACTACTCAATATGTTTCCCCTTCCTTTCTAGGACTTCCCCTTTCACATCCTAGTGGCCCTTCACATCGTAATGGCCCTATTATAACTTGACAGTGTATTGTTATAACTTGACATCTAATGTTTACAATTCTAGGTCCTACATATCTTCATTTAAATTTTAGTAACCAACTTTTGACTCAAAATTACACTATTACAACTTGACATCCATGGGTTACCATCTAAGGTCCTTAACCAACTCCAAATAATAATCTGGTCCAAGGCCCTTTGCCTTCAAAATCCAAACTATATTCTTATTTCATTGAGAAACATATGATATTGTAGCATAATTAAAGAAGACACTAGTGTAAATTTATATTCTAGATCTTTTGTGTACATCTAAAGTCCATAAAGAAATACTATATGAGCTTCTACAATAATTCAAGTTTCTAAATGACATTGACCCCACCGTATTCTAAGAACTTGTGAGGAATTTATCCCCAGGTCAATAAATTACATTTGACCAAAGTGAGATGCCATCCCTTAGTCCACTACATTACAATGAATTTTACATTAAAGCATGCATTTATCTTCACAAGATCAAGCAGGTTCTCATAGACAATGGTTCAGTTTTAAACATTGCCTCATTAAAATTGGTTAAACATTTGAGGTAAAATTCAAAAAATATGTAGCCAAATACTATCACTATTAAGGCATATGATAATATAGATAGAATTAAAAGGCACCATTTATTTACCCATCCTTATTGGGCTTGTCACCCATAATGCCCTTTACCACGTCATTGACATTGAACTGCCATACAATTTACTCCTTAGACATCCTTGGATCCATGAAGTATGTGCAATCCATTCTACATTAAATCAATGTCTAAAATTCTCCCATTTTGGAATAATGGTTATTATCCATATAAGTTTTCAACCATATCAATATTGTAATCATTTAAAAGCCAAATATGGTCAGTACAACTATTGTCCTAACACTAAGCATGCACCTAGAAAGGAAAATAATGTATCTCTTGAATCTCCCAAGTCTAATTATATTTACCCAAGTAATCTTTCATCCAATTTTAGTGCTCCACCTCCTCAATTTTCTTCCCATTTCATAATTGAAGATAAGGGTCATGATATATAGAACATTAAAAATGCCTTCCATATTGCCAAATTTACCAAGTTTCTTAATTACCATGGTATGCCCAAGTTGAAGTGGAATAAGAGGATGGTTTTAATCCAAAAGTACCTCCTTTTTTTTAATAATAATTTGTTGAATCAAGAAAAACTCAATAGTTTGGGAGATTCTTGGATATATACGATGATTTTGCCTCTTGCTATTAGAACACCAAATAGACCATTACTAATAGAATCATAGCACATCAAGATTGTAAAGGAAAGGGCTTAAGCAAAAAAAAAGGTATTATTAAGCCTATTTATTCAACCAAACATAAAGGTACTCAAGGCATTGGGTACAAACTGACTAGGGGTGACCCCTTAGATATCAAGAGTGACACAACTTTAATATCTAAAAAGATGATCATAGTCGTGACATAGAATTATAATATAGTATATAGGATGAGTTATCCAACATGAAACTCTTCGATAAAAATATACTCCATACCATCACATTTAGATCCAATTTTATTTTTATCCTCCATTATCCTAAATTAATTGATTGGGACCAACACAATCATGTTGTACCATTAGATGATTTTTAGAACATATAAGTAATTTCAAAATTCATGGGCCTTAGGGATAGTCTACCGATTAGAAACCAAAAAAATGGATTTAAAATTAAATTGGATCATAATTCCTACTTTGGAGAGTAGGATAACTTCCTTAGTCAACAAAAACAAAAATAAAATCAAACATTAACATTTGCTAGTGAAAACCTCTCTGAGGCACTTTTAGATCAGGGAAAAAGTAAAAATAAAGATGAATCCCTTGGTGAAAATCTATTTTAGGCACTAAATGATGGGTAAGTTTTTTATATTTAATATTAATCATAAATCCTCATAATTCCATGCATTACATTTGGTTTAGATTTTAGTCTAGAGGTATAAAAGACATTTAAACTATTGATTTAAGATTTTCTTCAAGCATTTGCTGAATGGCCATTACCTTCCATGAGAAATTCTAGGTCTTATTACATGGGTGATATTTATGGATAACATTCATATGGAGAATATAAATTCCCATTAGTCCCCACTATATTAGAGGATGGTTCCACACTACTTATGAAAGACATTACCAAAGTCAATATTAGTACTGTAGATGATTCTAAAATTGTTAAGCTTGGTGTGTCCCTCACTATAGAGGAATGTGAGTTCATCATATTAATTATTAAGGAGTTATTTCACATATTTATATGGTCTTATGTTGATATTAATAAGTTAGATTTTTTTGGGTCATACAACATCTTGTTGTGCACTTGGATGCCAAGCCTATTAAACAAAAGTTGCAAAAAATGCATATGCATATTACCATCTTAATCAAAAAGGAGCTAGAGAAATTATTGGTAGTAGGATTCAATAAGATAATTGATTATAATGAATTAATTTCTAATATTTTCTTAATTAGTAAGATACCCACTAGTATTTGACTATGCATGAATTTCAAAGATATCAATAAGGCATGTCCTAAAGATGATTTATCACTACCCTCATTGATATAATCATAGACTCAACATCATGATATGAAATTTTATCCCTCATAGGTGGGTTTTAAGTTAAAATAAGATTAAAATGGCATAATAAGACTAGCATTAAAAAATTACCAATCTATGGGGAACATTCTTTTATCAAGTTATGCCATTCGACCTCAAAAATGTCAGCGTTACATATAAATGTGTGATGACTACCATATTCTACAAGGATTCACAATTGATGACAAGATTTTTTATGGTAAACTTATGTTGTCAAATATTTAAGAGAGTTTCAACCATTTATTTGAAATTTTCATCCAATAATGCATAGTGCAAAGGGATACATTCAACAATTGTGTGATGATGCTCAGCTCATCCAATCACACATAACTCAATATATTAGATTGTGTGATGACACTCATTATAGGATTTCACCTCATCGTGCACTAAAAAATTTATTAGTTAGTTTTATAAGAGGATTCATAATTGATTATTAATTAGGATATAGATTAGTATCAAAGAGAGGATGAAAATCTCATGCCCTAAAAAAGCGTGGTTGATAGTATCAAACAAAAAATTGAATGCATCTAGTTTGATCACATACCAAGAGCTAATAATAGATTAGTCGATGCCATGGAAACTATAAAATATAATATTTGACTCAACATAATGATATGAAATTTTATCCCTCATGGATGGTTTTTAAGTTACAGTAAGATTAAAATATCATAAAAATTTTTAACCAATTTGTGGGGAACATTATTTTATTAGGTTATGCCATTCAACTTGAAAAATGTTAGTGCTACATATAAACATGCGATGAATTCCATATTCTAAAAGGATTCATAATTGATGAATTTTTTTTTTGTGGTAAACTTATGCTATAAATATTCAAGAGAGCTTAAACCATTTCTTCTAATTTCTCATACAATCATGCATAGTGTAAGGGGAGACATTCAATAGTTGTGTGATGATGCTCAACTCATCCAATCATACATAACTCAACATATGAAGTTGTGTGATGAAAATCATTATAGGGTTTCACCTCATAGTACAATGAAACATTTAGTAGTTAGTTTTCTAAGAGGATTCAAAATTGATTATCAATACAGATAAAAATCTATTTCAAAAAAAGGATGAAAATCTCATGCCCTAAAAAGGCATGGTTGATAGTATCAAATAAAAATTTGAATGCATCCAATTTGAGAACATACCAAGATCCAATAATAGATCACTCGATGCCATGAAAATTATTGGATCATTGATATAAATATATTCTAATGTATTAAAATATTAGTTCCTCATTAAAAATATTCTCACACCAGCTTATAATCACCCAAAAGTAGAAATGGTATGTGATATTACTAGTCCTAATTAAACTTGATACCAAGATGTATACACTTAATTTCAAGACCATATCCTTATCATTAAATTATCACATAATAAACATAATGATTAATTCATAACACATCCCATTACACTTTACTTGGTGGTATTCTCTATCTTAGAGGCTATGATGGGATGATACTTCATTGTTCAACTCAAGTGAATCTGAATTAGCACTCAAAGATGTGCATGAATGGATTTGTGGGGCCCATACTAGTATAATGGTCCTTAATAAGAAACTCCTTTAGACATGATATTAATGTTCTATAATGGAATCATATGTATGTGCTTATGTTAAGAAGTGCCTTACTTGTCAAAAACATGGTGATTAAATAAATGCTCCTTCACAAGCACTTCAACCTATTACATATCCTTATGTATTTTAAACATGGGGAATTAATGTCATAGGGATCATTTACCCCACATCATCAGGTGGTCATAATCATATCATGACTACCACCAAGTAATTTACTAAGTGAGTTGAGGCAATCCCTCTCACTTATGTAACCAATAAATAGATGTCCAAATTAATTATGAATCACCTTATTTATTGTTATGTCATTACATTTTACATCATATCCAATAATGGAAATCCATTTAAAAATAAGGATGTGAAATCCCTATGCACACAATTCCATATCAAACACAGATGGTCAATTCCATATTACCCTTAAGGTAATGACCAAGTTGAGGCATATAACAAGACTATTGTCATAATTCTTAATAATATCATCAATGATGATGGTAATTATTGTAATTTGTTATTATTTCCTACCTTGTGGGCTTACCATACCAATATTTTCATGCCTATAGGTACAACACCCTATTCCCTAGTTTTTAGCTTTAAAACTATCCTCCTCATTAAGATCAAGTTGCCTTCCCTATGCATTTAATTGCATGATATCATTGATGATGAGGAGTATATGTTTGCTTGGATACAAGGGATAGAAATCTTAGATGAGAAATGACTATCTGCATTGAACCATCTCAAGGAATACCACAATTGGCTATACCTTAGTTATAAAAATGTATTATTTCCAGAGAATTTGAAGTTGGTGATCTTATGCTAAAATAAAATTAGAGAAACACCAATATAAAATATGAAAATAAAGTCAAGTTTTAGCTTATTTAGTTGGGTCTATTTATTATCACAAAGAACTATGGCTATAGAGTGTATAAGTTGGCTACAATATATGGGCAAGAGTTAGATGAGCCCACGAACATTATGCATCTCAGGTGCCTTTATACTTGATCTATTTAAACATTATCTATGAGTTCCCTTGATTTAGGGTACCCATTCCACATAATTTCCCATTCACCTTCATTACATTTTCCATTCCTAATTTAATTCTTATCCTTTCTCCTATGTCTTATTACCATCCTTATTTTAATTATGACCTATATGTATTACATGTGCATTCAGAAGATAATTCAACATACATTTCAGACTTGGTCATCATTAGTGAACCTTTTTAGGTATAATATTATAACATCTTTCATACAAGATGATTTTTTTGATTGGTAGTCCTTAAAATAACTTATTTTAGCTTCCTTCCAATCCTTTTCCCCATTTCAGATCACTTCCTTTGCATCTTGATTTTTTGTTGAACCCATACCCAAGGTTGTTCTAATTTACTAGAAAGTTCATTGTACATTTTTTTATATTATATTATACATCCTAATTGAATAATAAATCTATATATATCTTATTCAAAAAATCCTAAAAAATATTAATCCTAAAATAAAAATAAAATAAAAAAAATAAGAAAATACCAAAAGAGATATAAATCCATGAAATCTTTGTACCAGTTTGTCATCCTATTCACTAGTGGATTTTACCTCTTGATTCTATTTTGAGTGGCACTATTTTAGTATGATTTGGATTAACCATTTGTAGTAAAAAAATTCATGGGAGGGAACATCTTCTCCAGTCATGACTTCTCCATGAAATTCAATCAAATCTAATTATAATTCCAATTCTGATCATCCCACTCCCATAGGTGTTTGCCTATGTCTTAAGAGGGTATATTTAATTAAATCATGATCATTTTAATCAATATGGTCATTCATCCATTACAATCCCTTCTTAGGAGAACTAAATTGACCTAAAGTCCACATAAATTATGTAGAAAATGCTTAGATACATGTGGTATATGAGATCAACTCAACCACCATCATTCCCACTTTCATCATCCCCCATATTTGAAATATATCATTATCAAACTCAATTTTTCCTCACATTTCCAAGTTTTTATCTTGTCACTTTTTTTCCAAATTCCTCCCTTCTTGGGGAAACTATAGTGGCTTGAGTTTTGTAACAAACTATATAGGCAATGCTCAATTACTTAGGCTAACTTGACCACCATTATTCTGGGCATTCTTCTTTTCATCACCTTATTCGTAAATTTCATGTTGATGTAGGTTTTGACACACATCCAATCATTAAACAAATGGGTTGTTAATCCCTGGCCTCTCTTGAAAGAAAGGAGATCCTATGAAGACAATACCCCTTGCAAGGTCTAAATATACCAGGTCTTAGTATGTTGGTCTTCACTTAGTTGGTTGATGTGAAATATTATATGTTAGGGTAATGTTT
This sequence comes from Torreya grandis, assembly GCA_037957365.1. Lineage (NCBI taxonomy): Eukaryota > Viridiplantae > Streptophyta > Pinopsida > Cupressales > Taxaceae > Torreya > Torreya grandis. The sequence goes on from JARHVA010005343.1 coordinate 1,065,210, forward strand.
TAATTATTTAAATAAAAATAATTAAATTTGACTAAATTACTCAATGGTTTTCAAGATTCTAGGATTTAATTCCTTCAACAAGCTAACTTCTCTCATGAATTTATGATGTCTAAGAATGCAACAACAATGATAAAATTATGAAATAGAATGATAAAAGCAACCAAGATAGATAGTTAAATTCAGATTGTTATATCCCTAAATTAAAATGATTATAAATAAAAACAAAAAATTAGAGTTAGAGAGGTAAAAATACTTGTTATAAACATAAGTGAAATCTGAGCTATTTGATTGAATAAATCCTCATTTAAACCTATCTCCAATTAAGTTAAACTTAGCACAAATCCAACTAAAGATGGTGAAAGAGTATGGGAGAGAATGAATTCAAGATATAAGGGCATATATACCATAAAATGCATAGAGAATGACCACTTAGACTTTAAAATATTCTAGTTATTTAAATTTTCCTTTTGATTAACAATACTAAGAAACTTATACAATCATCAAATACTCAGAAAATAAATGTGTAACTACAAACTAAAAAAAGAAAAGGGAGAAATTATCCTAATAAATCAAGAAAATTTATGGTTCTATCTCTCTCCTTTCACAATCCACATAGAGCCAGCCCTTATTATGGTATAAGTTCTGGGCTTGTATAGGCATAAAGGCTTGAGGAGTTTGAAATGTAAATTCAAATTCACCCACTCATGGGGTAGTTGTAGAAATAATCAACATGGCATTCCTGATTGAGTTTAATTAGGGATGAATCCCACTCTAATACATCATGAAAATATTAGGAACCATGTTAGACCAAATCAAGAATGAATGCCTACGAGGGAATGTAGTTGAGATCAGATTGGGATAGTTAGCCACCATGTCTTGTGTGGTTAGAGACATGCCTCTTTAAGGCATATATATATTATATTTTATGCTTTATGGTTAATATTTATAACATGACACACTAATGATTCCTATCTCATTCATGATTCAATTGGACTAGGATTTGATTATGTAAATCAAACTAGATGCACAATCCATTCTTGACCTTTGATAATTTTGATAGCTAGATGGGCCATCAAATTTGGGTTCATGCCTTTATAATTTTGTAAAAAACATACCATTTATTATGATGGGATATTTACACATAGTTTATCCATTTTTCTCCTTTGATACATCATTTTCTTACTTCTACGAGTCCCACTTAGACACTTGGAGGCCTTCTCACTCTCCCTAGCCTTTTGATGATTTTTGATAGGTAGATGAGCCATCAAAATTAGGCTCATGTTTTATTATTTGTGTAGCTAACATGTCCTTAACTATGATAGGTTCCCTAACATGTGGATTCTCATCGATCTTCCTATCTTTAGATGTGGCTTTGAATGCACAAGCTGACTATTCTTTTCATTATGAGGTAAGATTTTACCACACATCATGATCTTACTGACTTATTGCCTTGACATACTACTCTGATTACATGGATTAACATGAGGCTATAGATCATTAATATTTCACCACATGACAACACCTCACTCATCTACTTGCTTGAGGATCTACCATCATTTTTGGCTTGTACAAAAATCTCTATGAGAGTGGGGTAATAGGATTATGTCACGTGGTGTCATTATACTCACATGCTCCCCCATAAGCTTTGTGATCTATACAAACATTTTTAGGATAACATGGTAGCAAATGATGCCAAATGGAATCATATTATTTTCCTATTAGCCTAAAGACATTGCACTAGTATATACAATTTTGGGATAGTAGAGCAACATGATTATGCCACATAGCATCATCTTGGTGATTTTCTAGCCTACAATGTCATTGACATCATTGCCTTGTTAGGAAACCTTGAATAAAATTTAATAAGTCTTTAAAATAATTTTAAATAGGCTTAGGACTACTAAGAGATCGACATATGGCACTGGGTAACCTTTGAAGAGAAATGGCTAAGTCTTTTGAAGAAGTGAAAATAGTGCCACATGGCTGTGGACAACTTTTATGAAATTGACTAAGTGTCAAAAGTATTCTTTGGATGGGGTAGAGTTGACAAGACCACTGAGAAGTTACCAGGTGGAATCAGGATAAACTTAGGCACCTACGAACATAATATAAAATACATAGTCAACAACTTTGATTTAAAAAATGATGGTTAACTAGTTAAAATTAAAATGACTTGGGAAAAAGCTAAAAAATGACTAAGTGCCAAAAGTATTTTTCAAATGGGCATATGCTAACAGGAGTCAAGAGAAGTCACCAAGTGGCACACCAAATGCTTTGAGTATCTATAGGTAAAGAATAAATGAAGCCCAGTTAGTAATATTCAATTTAAAAGCTAATGAGTAAGTAAATTGGAATTAAATGGCCAAGGTAAAATCCAAAAATTAACTAAGTATATAAAATGAAAGTGACATAGTGACTTAGTCACTTACTCGATCCATAAGATAATTTCATCCATTTTAGTGAGAAGTAACTAAGTAAAAGGATAAAGCCTTATAATCACTTAGCCATTTTTAATCAAAAGGAAGGAAAAGGAACCAAACTAATTTATAAAATAAATAATCAAATTATGAAAAGTTAGGTAATTTACATAAACCTAAGGTGAAATAGTCTAAAAGGGAGGTGTAAAATGTGTTTCAAAACACAAGCAAAAAAGTATGCTAAGACTTATTAGACTTATGAAAATTTAGATATTCAAATCAAAGTATCCAAAGACATAAATTTGCATGCCAACTATTTTATAATGCAAATTTAATTTTGTAGGCTTGGCTAAAACAATATGTAGACACTTAATATTGGCCACTTTCATGCCTAAACTAGGATCAGTTTAGTTTCTAGCACATGATGCAATTTATGTCTAAAAATCACATGAATTCCCAAATTCAACCACATAAGGGATTTAATAGAATAAAATATGGCGAGGCTATGTTATTTGGTATATTACCCTGATGTACTAATAACCTAGTTTAGTTTTAACCCTAATCAAATTATGACCTAGTAATTTGACACTTTTAGCCTATCAAGCTATTAATTCAAAACATTTAAGACAAAAAACATTTAGTAATATTAAATACATTTTAAATCTTAATTAACCTACCTAAACAAAAATTTCAAATCAAATTAGTGAATTTCATTTATCAAAAAAGATTTTTTAAGCCAAATATGAAGTCAAAGGTCAAATGAGCTAATAAAGTGATTTATTATTTCCTAAATATTCCAAAATTATGAGTCACAACCTCATAAATATTTAAAATGAGTTATCATGGCTCATAAATATCTAAAACTAAGGTGTCAAGATTTTATAAGTGCTTTGACCCAACCCAAGGTTAGCCTGACTCAACCTAGGTTATTATAGACTCAACCAAAGTTAGAATTTAACCTAACCTCCCTCAGGTTAGAGTTCATTATTAGAGATATAAATATAAGTGCCCACACCATATACCAACAAGATTTTATGTTTAAGGTTATTCTACTAGAATATATTCAATAAGTAGTTAAGAGTAGTGTTATAATTCCCATTTTATGTGAAACTTCACACCAAGCCACAAGTGACAATTGGATAAGTAATACCACCATGGAGAAGCATTGCTAAAAGAATCTAATTATGATATTTACATCATGAACATCCTTATGCCAATAAGTAGACATCAAATTTAACAAAGGAGGTAAATTACTTATGTTATTTTTATCTTTATTTTGTCATCTTGTTTATTATGTTATGCTCCCCATAGTTCTTTGGTAAGAGTGTTTAGTTCTAGTGTATTTTTATGCTTGATTTTTTTATCATTTGGAACAACAAGGAACTAATCAACATTTGTGTGCTCTTATAACTACTTTGATACCGTAATGGCATGCCTAGTGGGACCACACATCCTATATGGCCAAGGAGAATGATATGCAAGTTTTAGTTTTTAAAAAAAATGCATTTAATTATTTAAGTTTAGAGTTTTAGCCTTGAAATTAATGTCATTCTATTTTTTTGTGTAATCGGTGGCTTTGCTCTATTTAATGATGGATTTTCCCTATGTAATGATGGATTAACCATTCTATGGCTTTGTTTGTGTTCTTTATTTATACATAAATAGTGCCTTCAAAATGACAACTTTGACTTGATAAATGATGACTTCATTACTTGGAATCAACAACTTTGACCCTGCTAAACAATAGCTTCACTAGGTAAAATTACATGTGATTTTAGTGGCTTTGCCTATTTTCCTACTTGTATTCAATAACTTTGCCATATCTAATCAGATTTTTTCTCTATTTAATGATGAATTTGCCAAAATTTATCTCTATTTGTGTCTGTGTTTGCAAGAAAATAATAGCTTTATGAAAATGGCAGCTTCATCTTGTGTAACAGTGGCTTTTCTCTATGTTTTAAAAAAACTTGAGAGCTCAAAATAAGATGTTATTTATTGATTTGATTTTTGACCTAGAGACAAACAAAACCCCAAAATTTTTACATGAATTAAAGAAGAGAGAGAGAGAGACTTAGAAATTTATAGGTCTCACATACAATTTTGTCTAGTGCTTAAAAATCAACCTAATCACACTTATCTTTTAGTATTTTAAAAGTTGTGCAAACAAGGCTAGGGGACCAAAATTTCAATCATATTTGAGTTGGTGTTACTAAAAGGAACATACATTTTAGTTAGAGATATTAAGAGCTTTTTCAATTTATGCTTTTTTTTTATTATCTAGTTTCAAAGTTCATACTTTAGATTCTTTGTTTATGGAAAATTAGAAACTATCGCATGTATGATCTCCCTCTGTCCCCTATAGGGAACTCGGGTGACCAAAAGTGCTTAATTTATTACCTTTTTTATTTAGTCTTGTTGAAAATAATGTTTTGTATGCTCTCCCCAAGTTTTGTGTGACTTGGGTGACCCATAAATGACCTCTAAAGTCTTTTCATTTTATTTTATTACATTTGGCTTGTGAAAGGGAGCTTGTTTTTCCCTCACAAGTCCTTTAAGGGTGTGTTGACCTAGGGTTTTATCTCTCAGCATTGTGTAGACACTCAAAAACTACATAATTTCAGATGTCAAAACACCTAGAACCCCTACTCAACCCTGAAGCTAGTTGACCACCTAGTTGACTTGGCCTACTTATTAAATTACTAACTCAACTTCTTAATTTACCCCCATTTAACCCATATTATTATAGAACCTCAAATGTTAATAATCAACCTAACCATCGATGGTTATCCTAATCATCAATAGTTAGGCTCTCCAAGCTTGCTTTTAGAGAATTACCACTTGTACATGATAAGCATGTCACATTTAGTAATTTCTATTTTATAATACAAACTAGCTTTAAAGCATTTTAATTAGAAACTTTATCCTCTACCCAATTAGTAACTTCCTCCTACACATTTAGTAACTTCATCTTATAAAAAGAGAGTAGGAGAAGAAAAATATATAGAAATAAAGTAATTCATGTCTAATCTATCTTGCATATAGGTATCTAGTGTCTCTTTAGCAAGAAAAAAACATAAATAGAGACCCAAACCTCTGTCAAAATCACTTTTAAAGGCTAAAGTATTGTGACTCCAGCCAAATTGCTTCAACCTTCCACCACTAAGTTACATGTATCTCTTTCTTATTTTCTTTGATTTATGTTCCATTTATAACCTCCCTACCCTATTAGGCCCATTATTATCTTATTTTCCATTTCCATAATCCATAATAAACCTATATTTGCCTAATTACCCAATCTATAATCCTTTTTTTGATCATTTCAAAAATCACCCAGGTGATCATCGATGGTTAACTCAACCATCGATGATCACCTCAACTGTCAATGGTTACCCAATTTCTAATGGTTTTCCCGACCATCGATGGTTCACCCAACTACCGATGATCACTATGGAAAAAAATAATAACAAGTTATTTTCACACCCTTTACCCCAACAAAACCTTGTTTTCTATGTTCCTGCCTATTCATAGAGACTTTTTTGATTTTTTGAACTTGACCCCAATTATTTTAACATAAGTATTGACTTGATTGTGATATATTTAGTCACTTTGTTTAACAATAAATTTAATTACATATTGTATTGCATGTATATACTTTATAGTTATTAAATGCAAGTTTCCTTTATTTTCATTTATATCAACTTAATTATTATAAACAGTGGATTGATAGCTTCCTAGAAAGCATATGCTTCTTGGATCTAGCTCATGCTAGGAAGTCCACTCAACCATCCATCTAACAACCCATTTTATAGTGTCTTTCTTATCTACAAGTTATTCTTTCCAAGCCAAAGAGGAATTCTCACCATCATTTTGATCATGCACACACTTTTACCAGGTATTCTTCTACACACCCTATTACTAGTTTCACTACTTGCTTCCAAATTAAAGAATGAGCAAAAAATAATCTAAAACATTTTGGCATGCTTAGTGGCACCTAGAATCCCTTTTTATTCCTTTATTGTATGCTCATTGAATAAAATCTAAAATTTATTTTGGGCTTAAAATAAATCTTTTGCATACATTGATTTCTTGATTATTTTAGTTCATCTAGTAATTTAAAGGCAAAGTAATTATCACAGATTTCACTCTTGTATCACACACATTTCACAAAACATATAATCAATAAACACATAAAAACATACTTGAGACAAGGCCTGAATAGGATTTCATCACCTAACAGTAAACCTTACCCCTTCTTGACAATCCTACTTGGAGGTCATTACTAAGGGGAGAACCAACTCAGTTCTCTGGTTGAGTGTAAACTCTAAGATTTGGTATATTTTAGATAAACACCTAACACCATTATCATTATGGTGTGTAAAGTGAGGGAGTAGGCCCTAATACCAAGACACATACTGAAGATCAATACCAATTTTCTCTCTTGAGCACCTCAACACAACCTGAAACCAACCTTAGATTTCTTCTTTAGTACGCACCCTAAAAACCAAATTTCCTCTTCACACTTTCTAAGGCATAAGCCAAAGTGATTTAAAAATAACCCTAAACTGTTAAATGCACTTTTGTGTATGTTTGATTTCCTTGTGTTTTTTTCTTTTGCCTGCTCTTTGTTTTAGGTGTGAGTTTCATCATTTTATCTTCTATTTCCTCTCATGGTCTTTACTAGACATCAGTTGAGAAATCAAAACAACCAACATCCACCTTATTCTTCTTCCTCCATAAATTATACCTCTAATGCTAAGGGTTCCCCTCATTTTTCTTCTCTTCCTACCAAGCCTCTAATTATTGCTGAGGGAAATCTATATTTTGTCACCTTCCTTGATAACAACACTGTGGCTCTTCAACATTACTTAAACACTTTATCTAATCGTACCCCTTTTGATTTGGTTCCTCCTATGGATCTTCCCTATGGTATGCCTCCCCATATTTTGGTGGGTACCACCTCAACCCAACCTATGCTCACCCAACCTCTTCTTCATCTAATATCCCACCTACTACCACTCCCCAAACTCCATCTAACATCCCAACCAATATCCAAACACATACCACCCCAACCCATACCTCCAACATTGCATCAAATTTGCCTCTCATTACCTATACTCCTTTTGTTGTGGGAGTATCTTCTACCCTTATTTATACCATTACCCTTAGTTCAACCAACCCACCAACTTCTACCCCACTTTAGAGTTTGGTACTTTTCATACCTCAAACCCTCCCACCTATTATAACTAGAGTTACCACCCACCAATAACCACCTATCACTTTCATACCCCCAACCCAATCTACATCCATACCGCCATCCACAAACCCAAACATACCTCTAGCCCAACCCATATCAACCCCCTAATAAGTACCCATAACATCTTACCCATATTTTTCTAGCCCATAAGGATACATAACACCTTCTACCCAGCCATTTGTGCTAATCAACCCTTATGTAACACCATCTCAACCTATTATGACCACTTAACAATATATGTCTTCTTCAACACCCTCTATCACTTATCCATACATTTCTACCACCTAACCTCAACAGAGCTTACCGACTCAATATGTAGCTTCCTAACCTCAAATGGATTTGGGCTAGATGTAAATAGACAAAATGACCAACTTGGAGTCATCTATCTTCAAGTCTCATAATCTTTTATCCTATGATCAAATCTATAATGAACCCATTCATCCATCCATCCCTATTCATGCTTATCCTCCTCAATGGGAATTACTTAAGTTTTCTAAGTTTTAAGGTAAGGAGGACCCTCAACAACATTTGAGAGCATTTTATCATTCTTTTTATTTGATCACATATGATTATGCTCTCCTCTTTTGTACCTTCTCCATGTCTTTATTAGGACTATCCCTTGATTTGTATAGTGCTCTCACCAAGTACTCCATATTTTCATTTGTCTAATTGGCCCAAATCATTTTAGGACACTTTTCTGTAAACATTCATAAAGAGTTTTCAATTACCAACCTCTATTCCATTGGGAAATTTGATGATGAATCAATTACTTATTTTGTATCGAGATGGAGGGGTCTCATCAACCAAATTTATTTTCCATTACCCCAACCTAAGTTTATTGAGCTATTCTCTCAGGGTTGTTCCAAACATATTTCCCCCACTCTTCAAGTTCAAACTTTTAGAGCTTTTAATGAGGCATTTACCATGGCCCATAAACTTGAAAAATAAGCCATTGACAAAGGGAAATTGAAACTGTAGAACAAGAATTCTAGATTTAAATCCAATGACCCTCCTTCCACCAAAACCACTAACCAATCCAACCATCCCAATACCAAGACAAGCATATGTAAACTTAGTTGTAAATAAAATAGCTCCACCTCCAACTATCAACCAACCCCATCAAACTAATTCTTTCAACCCTTCCTATGAATAAAATTTAAACAAAAGTTGAACCCCTACAAACAATATTCTCCCATAGGGGAATCTTATGCATTAGTTTTGGATAAATTACTCAAATCTAACCTTATCCAATGTCAACCTATCAAACCACCCCAATAATTTGATGCTTCTTACCCTGTGCCTAGTTGGTACAATGAGAATGACCATTGTGCCTTTCACCATGTTATTGGACATGACATAAGTAGATGTAATACCTTAAAAAGTCTTGTCCAAAATTTAATCAATAATTTAGAACTTGTATTTGATAATCCCAATGTACCTCCTAATCAGTTCCTTGACATATTTCATAAACTTTTTCCTAATAATGCTCATTCTACCCATCACCATGATAACCAACTAGAATCATCTCACTCTTATGAGACACATACCATCAATGCTATTACTAGTGAGCCCATTATTGAGGAGACCACTATCAAAACTACTTCTTCCTCCATTTCATTTATGGAAGTAGTAGACTCATCTCCTATTCCTTTGGATACCTAAACAAAGGAATCAACTGCCCCTCTCTTTTAACTTGATGAGACCTTAGCTTATTTACCTTTTCTTTGATGGAAACACCAAAGGAGATAACCTTTGCTTTAACTATTTTTTATTCTTCCACTCCACCCATTGAAGTGGTAGAATCACCCTATATTCTTTTGGATACCCAAACAAAGGAAGCAACCATGTCCATTCCTTCACTTGAGGACACTAAACCTACCTCCCCCATCATAGAACCATCCATTCCCTCTTTAGAAACCATCCCACAATAAAATGTTACCTCATCCACCCAACCACCAACTTTAGAATCTCCCATCAAAAACAAATATAAAGGAGCCATTCCCTCATCTTCACCTAAGGGCTTAATTTTTAAAATCAATGACCAAAGAACTAAACCCATCTACAAGCTCTTTTCTAGACTATTCCAAAGTTTAGAGTTTACTTGTAAACCTAACTTTGATAGAGCCACCTTTTGGCATCATCTTGGGCTCCCTTACCAAAATAAATATGAATCATCAACCTCCCTTGAATCTACCCTTAAACCCATTATTACCTCTCCATCAAACACTTATTCTTCCAAAACCATAATTAAACCATCCCAACCACATCTAATTAGCATTACCAAATCACCTCATGCCTCTATTACTAGACCTATCAAGAATCTAGTAATTCTTCCCACACCTAGTTAAACTCACCCCTCTTTGAAGATGGACTTAACTCCATCTAGTCCACCAAATAAACCCCCAACCAAACCAATTAAGAAGGTAGATTTTCCCAAACCACAACCTCAAACTAAACCCATACTACCTTCTTCCCACTTACCTTCTATTTTAGGACCTCATCTTTCTACTATTCTGGTTACCAATTATTTTTCTAGTAAACCATCCCCCTTTTATCTACCTACACCTACCCCTACCAAACCATCTAGTTCTCATTAATTCTTAACTAGCCTATCTACCTCTACTTTCCCACCTATATTCAACCCTTCATCATATAAACCTTCCACTTTCAAATCATTTATGCCAAAATCAACCATAACTAATCAATCCCAACCACTAACTAAAACCATTCCACCACCTACAAATTCTAAGGTGAAAATTTCTTCTAAGAAGGCTCCCACCCCAAAAACTATAAACTAATCACCTACAATAGCTTTTAATGAATCTTATTTAACCATCCTACAAAATTTGTTGAAAATTTCTTCCATTATCTTACCACTTATCAAACCATTCTACCCCTCCAATACCAAACCTTCCTGGTTCAGTGATAACTTGATCTATGCATATCATAGGGCACTGGGAATGACATAGATAACTATAAATCTCTCTAAGTACTTGTTCATAGCCTATATGATGAGGATGTTGTTGATAGATGAACCTATTTTAAACCCATTACCAATCCTACCATAAAATTAACCTACCCAACATTTACCTACTCTCCCACTCCCACCCAAGAGTGAGGAGGAGGAACTGAAGTAACCACCAAACCTGACAAATCCCTCCCATCCACACTATTCATATTATTACTTGATATCAAGCCCAATAAAAGGATAAAGGAAAAGCCAAAGTATCCATTCATTGGACTTACCTTTTAACCCCCAAACCTTCTAACCAAACCCAAACACCTACACCTTCACCTATCACACCATCAAAACCTAAAGTATCAATTTTGGGAGATTCTTCCTTCAACACTTCTGACTCTATTTATTGTATCATGTTGAAACAACTTCACCAAACACCAGTGAAAATGACCCTTTATGAACTAATCAACACTTTACCTCACCATCTTTAGGCATTTATAGAGGCTCTACAATCTATAAAGGTTTAACCAGATGAACCTCAACCTCTTGCACCTTTTGTTGGAGCCCTCCAACTTTCTACCTTTGTCACCTTTCAAGATTATACAATACCTATTATTCATCCCAAGGATTATGATCCTCCCCTCTTTATTACTACCTACATCAATCATACCTATGCCAAAAGGGCAATGATTGATGGAGGAGCTAGCATCAACATTATCTCTTCCCATGCTTATGAACAGCTTTAGCTACTGAAGAACATCATGTCAAAAAGTAAAATATTCCTTCATTCCTTCAATGATATCATGAACACTACCTTGGGGCTAGTTGTCCTTCATATTCACTTGGGACCCCACACCATTCCTACATTATTTTATGTTATAGAGGGTGAGTTATAATATAATGTTTTACTCAGATGACCTTAGATCCATGCCATGAGTTTTGTCCCTTCCACCTTGCATTGATGTGTTAAATTTGAGCTCAAAGGTCAAGTTGTTACCATCAAATTTTACCCTAGTCCTTTTTCCTCTTTCAATATGACATATCATGTTAATGACATTATTATTACTCCTTCATCCACCTCACCATCAACTACTAACAACACCTCATCACCAATCAAAACCAAAAACACTCCCATCCACAACAGTGATGAAGTTTCAACTAGCTCATCAATCCCTTCTTCCTAGATTCTCATAGAGGACCCCTTGGAATCCATGTTCTAACATCTCTCACTTAGGGAGTATCATATTTTAACCTTAGATGTTTTCCCTACTCCATAAGAGTATGAGAACATCAAACATGACCCTTCCTATGATCCCAAAATTGGGACCATCATCCATTTTGAGATCCCCAAAAATCAAACAATTTTCATCTATGGGGGACTTGATCAGCCACATCTTGCTCTCACCATTATCTTGTCCATCTGACCATTCACCTATGACTTCTATTATCTCAACAAACCAACCTTTTCCAAATATTACCTTTATAGGTGTGCTTGGAAGAGGTTTGGTCTTGGGCTTTATGAAAAGGGAACTCATTAGTTACCCATGATCAAAACTTAAAAACCTCATGAGTTATTTGGCCTTGGGTTTGTACCACCAGAATAACCCACCTCACCAAAACCCATTACCACCATTGAAAAGGATGCCACATCCTCACCAACCCCACCTTCCCAAAAGATTGAATATTTTGATATCATCCCATCTAACTTTTTTTGATTAATACCATTAGTTTTTCCCCCTGACCTATCAAAAGGGTGGCTAAACTATGACCCTTCCTCTCATCCATCTTAATTGATAGAGCAAGATTCTCTTACCATCAACACTATCCAACATTAAGTCAATGATTAAATTATCACCTACCTTAGTGTATGGGATTATTTTATTCATAAATCCCTTCCTCCTGAGAACCAAACCATGATGAATGAATCTACTATCGATGTCAACTTGGGTACTCAAGACAACCCCTTTATCATCAAAATTGGCTAATCATTAAATTATGAGAAACAACAAGATTACCCTTCATTCCTTCATGATTGTAGCATATAATTTACTTGGTCCTATTATGATATGCCTAAAATTTACCCTTCTATTTCCCTTCACAACATTGTCACCCATCTAGAGGTTAAGCCTATATTATAAAATATTTATAGGATACATCTTTGCATTACCCTTCTAGTTAAAGAAGAACTTCAACATCTCTTATTTTTTGACTTCATCCAACCCATTGATTATCCAAAATGGGTGTCTAAGATTATTACCATTACCAAACCCATAAGGGGACTTCACCTTTGTATTGAATTTCATGATCTTAACCTCTCTTTCCCAAAGGATAACTTCTTTTTGCCCAACATTAACCAACTTGTTTATCTTACAACTGGATATGAAATGTCATCTCTCATGGATAGTTTCTTGGGATATAATTATATCTTGATTAACCCCAAAGATCAACATAAAACTTCCTTTATCACCCCATGGGGGACCTTCTACTATAGGGTCATGCCATTTGGTCTAAAAAATGTTGGATCAACCTATTAGCATGTTATGACTTACATCTTTCATGATCTCATCTATAAAACTGTAGAGGACTATGTGGACAATCTCTTTTGGAAATATAAACACCATAAAGATCACCTAGCCATTATTACAATCATCTTCAACTGACTAATCCATTATCATGTCAAGCTCAACCCTAAGAAATGCATTTTTTGGGTCTTATCTAGATAGCTTCTTGGACTTATCATCTCTCTTCGAAGAATCAAAATAGACTTGGCCAAAGTTAGATCAATCTTGGAGATGCCTCCTCCCACAAACCTTAAGCAACTTCATAGCCTACAGGGGAAGATATAATCCATCCATCACTTTATCTCCTAATTATTAGATAGATGTCAACCCTTTCACCATCTCCTCAAGAAAAACACCTCTTTTAAGTGGACTAAGGACTATCAACAAGCCTTTGATTTGATCAAGGAGTGCCTTATCTCTCCACTTGTTCTTATTCCTCCTAAAGAAGACTAGCTATACTATGTTTACTTATATGCCATGGACCATTCAGTAGGGACAATGCTCGCTCATTATGATGAATAGAACAAAGAACAAGTCATCTACTACATTAGCCTCACACTTATAGAATATGAGACTTGGTATACTCCTCCAAAGAAAATTTGCCTCACCTTAGTATTTATGGCCTCCAAAATACATAATTACCTTATTAATCACAAAACCTAAGTCATCACTAACACTAACCCACTCAAGTACATGCACTCTAAACCATACCAAAACCAACATATGTCTAAGTGGCTCATGCTTCTAACTATATTTGATCTTGAGTTCCTTAAAAAAAATCCATTAAAGTGCAAGTCATCACCAACCAATTGGATGAAGTTCCTTTATCAGATAATTAACCACTTCCTCTTGCCTTTCTATATGAGTCCATTACAACTCTTTCCTAGGAAGAACCCACCTACCAAATGACCATATTATTTAATGGCTCCAAATGTCAACATGATGGGGGTACTAGAATTATTATCATTCCCATTAATGGTGAGCCTCTTCCTCTTTAATTTAAAATAGATTTTGAATTCAAAAAGAATGTGGTTGAGTATGAAGTCCTGGTCATAGGTATCTCAATTACTTTAGCCTTGGGTGTCAAAATAATTAGTATCTTTGGTGATTCCTAACTTATGATCAACCAGGTCAATGGATCTTATCAATGTAAAAATTATGTCCTATTAAATTATAAACAACTCATTGATGTACTCTTAGCATCATTTGATCATTATCTTATCTAGTTAGTTCCTTTATCTACCAATAAATTCATAGATACAATGGCTTCCCTTACTTCCCAAATCCCATCTCAACCTATTGAGTCCAAACTATTTGTCACCATACATTGATTTATCACACCCTCATATATTAGTTCTAACCTTCCCATCATTTATAATGTGGAAGCATCTTCTTTTGATGTTTGGTATGACCAAACTTTTAACTACCTCAACCTTAGCATTGTTCCTCCCAACCTTTCGAAGAATACCCAAAGAGATTTTGTTCAAAGTACCTCTTATTGCACCATACTAGGGGGAATCCTTTACAAACATGGATTTGATGGTCTCATTATCCATTTCCTTCATAGTCATTAAGCTTCCCATGCCATCAAGGAAACACATGAAAAAATCCATGGGGGATATTTTAGTGGCCTAGCTATCACTAAATGTATCCTTTGCCTTGGTTATTATTGGCCCACCCTCAATAAATATTATCGTGATTATGTAAATAAGTGTGTCAAATTTAAAAAACATAATAATTTACATCATGCACCATCCCATGGTCTTCAAGTATCCAAAGACTATTGGCCCTTATCGTAATGGGGTCTCGATCTTATTAGGGAAATCAATCCTCATTCTTCACATTGACACCAATCCATCATTACCACAACCAAATATTTCACCAAGTGGGTGTAAGAAATCCCTATTATCTCAACCAAAGCTAAAAATATTATTAATTTCATCACTCACCACATCATCTGTCACTTTGGTGTTCCCTATAAGATCATCACCGATAATGACAAATATTTTAAGAATAAGTAAGTCCAAGGGCTTTGCAATGATTTTGGAATAAAGTTAAGCTTTTCCTCACCTTATCATCCAAAATAAAATGGATAGGTGGAAGCTTCTAATAAAAACCTCAACTAAATTCTAACCAAAGTCTTCAGTGCTTTAGGTTGGGATTGGCACCTCCATATCTCCTTTGCTTTATAAGCCTAACACACTAAAATTCAAAACATACAAGTGCTACCATTTTATCTCTCATATTTTTAGAAGAGGTAGTCTTGCCTCTCAAAGACTAAATTCCTTCTCTTTACATATATTTGCATCAAATCCTTTTTGAGAGTGATTATCATCAAGAACATCTCTCATGATTTGAACTACTTGATGAACATCACCTTGCATCCCTTAATCATCTTTGCATATATCAAGAACAAATCAAGCACACTTATAAAAAACACCTAAAAGCATGAGAATTCAATATCAAATACCTCATCCATAAGGAAAACAAACATGTAACTAATATGGATAAAATAAAAAAAGGTAAGTTTGATTTTAATTGCCTTAAACCCTACATCATAACCCATAAGTATGAATCGGGAGCTTATTTTTTGTCTTCTCTCAAAGGAAAAATAGAACCTAATACTCTAAACTCTTCACATTTTCATCCTTTCTATTATTAAAATAAGGATTTAACTCACCTTTATGTCTAACTTAATCTTGTCCCTTAGTTTATGAGATTTTCACCTTCACCTACCTATCCTTATTCCTGTTGGGAATAATTAATTACAACATAGGACCATGTGATTATGCATCATAGTTATAGCCTCATCCTAAGCATGGATACCATGGCTATATCCATGGCATGGTTATTATGGATAATTTTCATCTCTAATAAGATGGAATCCCATGATCAATTGTCTCTCAAACCACTTGTCCTCATCTACCATCATTGGCCTTTTGTACTAAAAGTCTTGCCCTCATAAAGGTAGACCTTTAATCCTAAATAGACTTGTCCATTTCTAAAACTAGCACTCAAAATAAAATATCACTTGGGTTGATATATCTAGCATTGAATACTGCTCCCTTGAAGGACATCTACCCAAGAACTACATTACATAAATACAGACTACTTTCTTGAAGGATAGCTATAAAAATCTAAATTTAGACCACTCCCTTGAAGGACGGCTAAGATAAATTTATCAAATTAATAATTTTAAGCTTCCCACATCGATCATCTTCACCCCTTTTATCCAAAACAATAAAAGATGAAAAAGGGGGACCCTATTTAAAATCAAAGTGAGTTATCCCAAAAGGGCCACAATCGACTCTTTCATATGACATTGGTAAAATTCCCACATCGATCAGTATACACATTTTATGAAGGCATGAAATTATCTATTAGGGTTCTTAGGTCACTTATAGAAGGGTCAAACTAACCCACATTAGGTTCTCATATTACCCATTTCCCATTCAATTGTCTACCTATCACCTACTGTCCCTTCTTAAACTCTCTAAAATACAAGGACTATGAGCTTACTTGACACAAAGTGATCCCAATACCTTATTTTTCAATCACATCATGCTCATGTGAAGCATTCAAAAGGTTTATTTTCATTAAGCCAATCTAGCTTCAATTTTTTTAGATCCTTACCAATGACCACATCATGCCTTTCTTACCCTATCAATATGAGTTCATGAAAACATGTGTCTCATGATTCTTTTATATTTTTAAAACATTTAGTTTGTTACCTATACAATATTTATATGTCTTCATTATATCCCAATATCACATTTCATATCCAAACATTCACAACATCATTTTTATCACAACACTAATCCATATGCCTCACAACATTATGAGCCATATCCCATCTATGCACTCAAACATCATATGTATCATAAACCACATCATCCAAATTAAAAATCATAACCATCGTATCTATCTTCATGAACAAACACATCATCCCTCATATATACACAAAACATTACCTAAAACTATCAATTACTTGATCTTTCAGAGCTTACCCTTCTCTGACCGACCTATTTGACCATGTCTACCTTGACGTTGGCCATTTTTGACCTAAACATTTGCATGTTTTATGATGACCATGCCTTGATCATTTTGACCGCACTGACCAAACTTTCTAAGTTGAACTTTTGAACTTCACACTACCTTGTACACAACCAAACCATTTATGTTGTTTCATAGGAGCACTTCCTACCCCAAATACCTATGCACAACATTGAACCTATCTAGATGACTTGATAAGCATGACCCAATCAATTATGACCAATTTTGTGAACCTATTCCCCTATCACATGTCTCCCTAGACCTTGACCTTATTTTTATCAACATTGGAAACTTTAGTCTTTACATGATCTTGACTATCACACTTAGTTATATTTTGTGTACCTATTTACATTTCAAATTCGCAACCCTTTTGTGTCACCTACCTTATGACTCACCATTTACGACTTTTCAAACCTTGACCCATTTTTATTTTACCTTAATCACTCTTGGTTTGAGGGGAACACCTCCTCCCATACTAAGGGTAATCAGACCATGACCAGTAATCCATTAATTTTTGTTTTACATCATGTTAATTCAAATATGGATAAAAAAGGGGCAAAATGTAGACACTCAAAAACTGCATAATTTTAGATGTTGTAATGCCTAGAATCCCTACTTGACCCTGAAACTAGTTGAACACCTAGTTGACTTAGCCCATTTATTAAATTACTAACTTAACTTCTTAATTCACCCCTTTTTAACCCATCTTCTTCTATAACTTTGATAGCTAATGATCAGCCTAACCATTGATGGTTAGCCTAACCATCAAGGACTAAGCTCTCCAAGCCTACTTTTAAAGCATCACCAACTATATAAGATAAGCATGACACATTAAAAAATTCCATTTTGTGATGAAAACCAGCTTTAAATCATTATAATTAGCAACTTTCTCCTCTACCCAGTTAGTAATTTACTCCTGGACATTTACTAACTTCATCTTATAAAAGGAGAGAAGCAGGAGAAGAAAAGGATAAAAAGATCAAGCAATCTAAATCCAAGCTATCTTGCATACAACATCCATTATCCATCTAGTAAACAAGCAGCATCAATGGAGACCCAAACCTCTATCAAAATCACTTTTGAAGGCCAAAGTACTGTCACTCTAGCCAAATTGCTTCGACCTTCCACCACCAAGTTATAAGTATCTTTTGCTTATTTTCTTTGATTTATATTCCATTTCTAACCTCCCTACCCTATCAGACCCATCAATATCTTATTTTCCATTCCCATGATCTATAAAAGACCTTTATTTTCCAAATTACCCAATCTAAAATCCTTTTTCTAATCATTTCTAAAATCACACATGTAACCACTGATGGTTAGCTCAATCACCAATGGTCACCTCAATGATTGATGGTTACCCAACCACCGACGGTTAGCCCAATCACTAATATTTCTCCTAATTATCAATAGTTACTATGAAATGTAATAACAAGAAGTTATTTTCACACCATTAACCCCAAATAAACCCTATTATGTTCCTACTAGTTTATAGAGACTTTTTTGATTTTCTGAACCTAACCCCAACTATTTTAACACAAGTATTGACCAACTTTTGCTATATTTAGTCATTTTATTTAGCAATAAATTTACTTCCATCTTGTATTTCATGCATTTAATTTTTGGTTATCAAATGCAAGTTTCCTTTCTTTTCATTTATATCAACTTAATTGTTATAAAAAATAGATTGATAGCCTCCTAGCAAGCGTATGCTTCTTGAATCTAGCTCATGTTAGGCAATCCACTCAACCATCCATCTAACAACCTCATTTTCTAGTGTCTTTCTTATATACATGTTATTCCTTCCAAGTTAAAAAGGAGTTCTCACCATCATCTGGATCATGTGCACACTTTTACCAGGTATTCTTTATTACTAGTTTCAGTACTTGCTTTTAAATTAAGAAATGAGCAGAAATTAATCTGAAACACATCATACTAATACCACTCTATAGTGGGATATATAAATTGGGAATATGATACTAGGATTATCATGGAGATAAATGGTTAACATCTTTGATGTTAATAAAATCTTGGGCTAGGTCTTGCTAAACATTGGACTCTATTAATTAGTACATGGTTGGAGTTGTTATGCAAAAGAATAGACCTTTGCATAATAAGTTAACAAGTATAAACCCAATTGACATGATTTCACCCTTATGTTAGCCATAATTGGGACCATTTAGTGTGTTTAAAACTTATAGATTATAATCAACCCTATTTGTTGTAGAATTTCTCACCAAATACTGAGTGTTCCTCACTCTAAGTTTGTGCCATGTACCAATGCTTGAGAGATAGAGGGGGCATAAAAATATACCTACACCTATACTTTAATTTATGGATAACACTTAATTACTCACAAGAATTGATATATCAATGGAAAATTTAGTAGAATATATGCACATTCATGTCAATTTTAGGGATAAGATGAGCCATTAGCGTTATTTCTATTTTATTTGATTTACATGTGTGTTTTAGACTAAAATTATTTATTTATATTGTCAATTCAAAATGAGTCTAAAACCATCACATTGTTTTCACACCCCTTTAACCTAAGAGGTGTTACTTTGACCATTTTATGTCAGAATTTTGACTTAGAGTTTTATTCCGAAATCATTTATGTATCACTTGTTAGAATGGGAAATCATTATGCTACCTATTTCCTCTCAAACATTTGCCTCAGATTCTTGAGTCCAAAACCATTATCATATCATTTGTTTAAAGGAGTATTGTTATGCTACCTAAATTATTCTAAATCACTTTTCATTATTGAAACCAAGTTCCAAACCATTTTTATACCTTTCATTTTAAACACTTGGTTACATTGCCCATTTTGGTCTAGCCCTATTACCTTAGAACATCTGAATATTTTTGCATTAAATTTGAAACTCAACCTTTCAAAGTGCAAATCCTAAACTAATCAGGTTTACAAAAAAGCCTTGTCTAATTTGGGCTTAGGTTGTCTACCTTTTGTGTTTGTATTATGTTACTTGGTTGATTTCCTATTTGATCTAAAGACCCTTTACCTAGACCTAGAATTTGTTGTTTGTCTTGTGCCTTATTTAGAGAGTCCTTTGAGCCAAGTTGTTTCCACATGACCTATTTGAAGTTTGTTGTGCTAAGTTTGAAAATTTCCTAGTTTCATTATTCAAATAGTCTCTTATGAATGAAGTATTGAGTCTTAGTGAGATAATTACCAAGTGTCACCCAAGCCAATTGCCTTAGTTTAGTTTGTTTTTGAGTTATTGTTTGAGTTATTTATTTCCAAGTCTAACCTTGTTTTTCATGTTAAATGGTTATAACTACCTTTGGGCAAATAATTGTTATATTTTTGACATAATTCACAATTATTCTACCTTATCTAGATAATTTTGTCACTAATTATAATTGATTTTTAGAAAATTAGTACATTAGCCATATATGAGTTTTGAGATTTTGTGTTACCTTGCTATTGATTATAACCACCTTTGGGCAAATCATAATCATTTGTTAGAATGGTTTTGAGTTTGTTTTATCTTTGTTATTACCTAGTTTTGTCATTTTATCCTTTTGGGCCTCTTTTACAGATCAAAAAGGTTGTTTGTTTTTAGACATCAATTTTTTTTACCTTTAGATTTTTATTTTCATGAGACCTAACTATAGATTTGAACATGCCTTATTACACATGTAACATGATTATGTATAATCCTGACTATGAAAACTTTGTGACCAATGACCTTTATGTTCAAGTCATATGATGATCTAGTTTATAAGATGGATCCCTATCCATATTATAATATTCCATATATTGAACAAAGGTTAGACCCATTAGTGCAGTATTTGGTGATTGCACCTTCTTATTTAGGCTAAAAATAAGAAAAAATGGCATAATACCTTACTCAAATGATGCCTAAAATTGAAAAAAGCCAATAATAAGAGCCCTACTATATTATGACACTAATGCAAAAAATTTATGATCCATACTTGTTTGATCATCATTTGTTAGAGAAAAAAGATGAAATTCTCATTAGAGCCATAGAAGTATAAGCCAAGTTTCCACCAAAATTACCATATAAAAGTCTAAGTATTTTGATTAAAACTCTTAATAATGCATCTCAAATCTAACAATTTGAACATGCATCAACTATTTATAGTCAAGCTTTAGTCCAAATGGCATAACAAAACCAAAGTATGCTTGCAAAAGGGAAAGGACTTATAAATGATAAAATGGAACAAGTATAACAAGTGTATCAAAATTACCTCAATATAACTTAAAATATTAATGCAATGGATATTTTTAACAAGATGATTTTTAAGCTAGTTACATTAACAAGGCAAGAAATAGATGCTTCAGGCTATAAAAACCAAAACATAGATCTATTTAGTAAAAGCATTACTAGTTAGTGATATGTTTAATGTCCCCATTTTGACATAAGATACTACAACTCAAAAATAAGATATCACTAAAAACATTATGGATAACATGCAAGTGAATTCCAATTTAAACCAAAATGGGTCTAATTTATCGATAAGAAATGCACAACAGATTCCTGCAACCAATGCCACAAGTGGATTGCAACTATAAGGGATAGGTACACATATTTATCAAAATCAACAAGTAAACTTCACTCTTCAACTAACTGATTCCTTGAGTGTAAAATAGGGGAAAATGAGCTAATAATATACCAACATACTATAGACACCTAAACTAGCCACCAATAAACTTCAACCAGACTTCAGACCAATTCCTACCAATCATTACGAATTAAGCCTAGGAATCACTAAACATCCCCAATTTTCTTGTACATCATTTTTCGAAGCTCAGAATCACATTGAGACATCCCTAATTGGGGTATTATATCATATACAATAATAAAATCTCATGGATTCTCACTAAGCATCTTATGGCATCATAATAGTCAATTTGGCCTATGGACCTATTAAGTGGGACAAATGAACAAATAACCAATATTAAAAGAGATAAATGGATAATAAGAATTAATTAAAAATATAAACCAAATTAGGAGCCTAGTTGAATTATCCATGAGAAAATAATGAGTAAGTAAAAAATGAAATTCAAAAATATGAAATATCCTAGCTTTTCATGATTACCTTTTGCAAGTTGTCAAGCCTTTGGAAAATATCTCAAAATATCTCTTTTTGGTGACCCATGCCTATTTATTGAAAATCATGAGTAATTGACATATTTTAGCTCTAATGGGGTTATGGTAACTCACTTAAGTTAGGTTTCAACCCATTCCATGTTTAAACTACACTTTAACTCACCTTGAGTTGGAGTTAGTTCTTAAGCCTATAAATACAATGCCTTTCTTATTGAATTTTAAGCTATTTTGGTGCAAAGTTATCATGCATAAATGACTTCAAAGCTTGGGAATTATATAGTTATTAGGTTTTGTTGCATGAGATTTATATAAATAGTGTTATAATGCCAAAATATTGAGACAAGTCACATTAAGTGATCCAAAACTCAGAAGTTATAGTTGATATATATTTCAATAGCATAGAAATATCACAGTAATAATGAATTCTCTGAGAAGAGATGTAGTATTACTCAAGATCGCAATACAAATATATGCTTATCTCTGGGAAGAGATGTCTGTCTTCAAATATTGGGTTACATCTTCATTTATACACATTTTTAAAGCATGGAAAGGATGTGGAAGGTCACAAATCTCAAGGGAGATTAAGTGGTTTGACTTCCAAGATTTAAAACAATACAGAATTCAAGGAATTAGTATTTTTAGAAACTTACTATTTTTAGACTGCACTACTAAAATTTAAATTTGGGTCACTTCAATTGGGTTTTCAGGGTCAAACTTCATTAAGAAGAGCTCAATGACATCTCATGATGTTTTACTCATTCTTCATTTTCCAATGGTTCAAATGGCAAGTCAATTGGAGCTACGGTGCAAAATTTATGGCTCTCAGAAGTTTCATCATCAATTGGGGTGGAACTGTCACCCAAATTGTCACCTAAATTGTTGCCCAAATCATTAAGCCAATATAAGATACAATGGTGCCAAGGAGAGAGGGAGATACACAATCTCCATTGCCAAAGACTCTTTGAAGTACAAAGTAAGCAAGCCACATAATGAATCATTTGGAGATTTCAAGGAAGGTAAGATATTATTTGTCTTTTGTCTTTTAGTTGTGATTTTCATTTGGTTTTATTAATTATGCTCCCCCTATGATCTAAGTTAGATATGTTAACATGTTCATTTCATTATTTTATGGACTAATGCAAGACTAACCTCCTCTCTTTGTCAAATTCCTATGATCACAAATGGCATGCCCAGTGGGACATGCACCTCATGAAGTTGCTCCTAAAGCCTTTTAGAACACTCTCCTAATAATTTTCATGTCAAAATTTTATCTTGTGGACCAAAAGAGGTGAAAAATTCAAGCTAAGGGATGTTTTTCTACCAGTCACAAGGTTACTATGTGTAATCATGATTTTGCTCTTGACACTACAATATTGTAACTCACACAATTATCATTTTGCCTTTATTTTTGAAATTTTGCACCTAATTATTAATGTTATGTCAATGTTTCTTTATCTATAGGGAGATATTTGTAATATTTAATATCATGACTCTAAAAGTCATGATATCTCAATACCACAATTTTGAGAATCATGATATCACATAACCATTAATAGTTTTGCATCTTAGCTATTGGTGGTCACTATAAATTTTTCTAGTTAAGTTGCAATATCACAACTTGAAAAATCATGATATTGCCCTGTTAGTTGTATTTTTCACTTTAAGTTGCATTTTTTCCTATGTGTATACCCAAGACTAATAGGCCATCTTTCAGGGCTTTGTTTGGGGTCATCCAAACTCCATTTTTGATGTTTTTTTTTAAACAATGTGTTTTCTCCTAAATTTTTAGAATATGCTATTAGTTTAACTTAAGTTGCATAAATATTTTAAAAAATCTCAAAAACCCTCTAAAAATTGTAGGACCTACGTGGGAAAGAGGCACAAATTTGAAAGTGGTTAAGTATTGAACATTTCATTTGGTGTTTAAAAGAAATTTAGTTATTTTTATGCATGGATTGTTTTGTGAATTGTTTTCAAAGTTTGAAAATAAGGCCAAGGGGCCAAAAAATTCATAAACATCTCAATTAGGTATATAAAGAAAACATTCACTTAAGTTATAAATTATTTGAAGTGTTTTGTTTTATGCTAGATCATTTTATACTCATTTGTTTTTCTCAAATGAAGGATGCATGTATGATCTCCTCCTGGCCCCTTTAGGGAACACATGTTACCAAAAGTGTTTCTTCCTTGCAATTTGTGCCTTTGTACAAGGCATGAAAATAAAAATTATAAGGCTCTCCCCAAAACCCGTATGGTTTGGCTGATCTAAACATAACCTCAAAAATATTTTCACTTGGTCATTTATTTTAATTAACTTGGCTTGTGAGTGGGAGTTCATAGCCTCCTTATGAGTTCTTTAAGGAATATTTGACTTGATGTTTCATCTCCTAGCATTATTTCAACCCTAGTCCATGGTGGGACATATAAATTAGGGTACTATACTATGTTTACTAGGGGGTTGAGTGGCTAACCTCTCTGATCATAACAAAAACTTAAGTCAGGTCTGGCTAACCAAAGGATTCCACTAAGAAGTACATGGATGGAATCACTATGAAAATGAATAAGCCCTTATATATTAAGTTAACTAGTATGAAATAAATTTATTTGAAGCATCTCTAGTGTTAATCACACTTGAGACCATCTAGATGGTCAAAAATTTAAGTTTTAGAATAACTCCACTTGCTGTAGACATATTGTTGATGCAGGGCAAGTAGCCTAAAGTTCCATATCATCGGTAAATCTCTTGGGAGAAGGGGAGGTGTAAAAACCCTACTACTTTATGCAGTTTTATTTTTAGATTAACACTTAAAATCCTCCCAAGAGCATGTATATATATGGAATTCAATGATATAATGCAACCTTATTAGTTTGAGGGCTTTGGATATTATGCTTAGTTGTATTTGGTCTTATTCATTTACTTGATTGGTCTTTGAGTCTAAACCATTAATTTGTTTATGTCATGTTAAAATGAGTCTTGTGTTCACATCACTCTAATGTTTGAGGAGGTTTTGTGCTATTTATTTGATACCACACCTTTTCCTTGAAATTTTAGTCAAAAACATTATGTGTGTTACTTGATTGAAATTGGTAACACTATGATACCCAAATAATTTAAAGTTTTGTGCCTTGGAGTCTTGAAACCAACCATTGTTTACAAATTTAGAGAGTGATAACACCATTAAATTGCTCACCTCATTTTATAGACTTGAGTCCATGTTTTTAACCAAATAATGTGCATCTTTTAGATCTTTATCTAGTACCATTATGCCATCACCTTTTTCCAATTTTAACATGTCTCACTATACTCATAGTAGTATCATATACAATTTAGGGTATAGTAATGTGATCACACAAGATGACTTTATTCAAGACCCCTATGGAGATGATGTAATTTATGAGATGGATCCTTATCCACCTTACAAAACTCAATTGAGGGAATAAAGATAAGATCCTTTGCCCCATTATTTTCTCAACATGCCTCCATACTTAGAGCAAGACCAAGAGCAAATGGCATAATTCATAGCTAGCATACTTTCAGTTGCAGAACAAGTCCAATAGTAACTGTACTAAATTGCAATACCATCATCCTATGACCCTTATTTATTTGATCATAACTTGTTTAAAAACAAGGATGAAGTCTTAATCAAAGCCACAAAGGTAGGGGCTAAGTTTCAAGAAGACTTTCCCCACAAAAATTTTCCAAGTTTAGTAAGAGTGCCTTACAACATGCCTTATAATGAAAGCATTGAACATGCCTCTTCTAACAATCCTCAATCTCTAGTGATAATGCCATATCAAGACCCTTGTATGCTTATCACAAGAAAGGGCCTCATGGATTACCACTTCATATAGCTATAGATAGTATACCAAACTTATCTAAACTTAGCATGCAACTTTAATAGCATGAACAATCAAATGCTCCTCTCATTGAGCTAGATCCTTCAATAGGAGTCTTAATCAAGTTGAAAAGCCAAAAAAATTAGGGTATATATCTATTCACATGAAGAATTATAGTTGGAGTCATGTTTAATTCCACCACTATCAAAGAAGTGTCTTCTACTTTTATGTATAATAGTGAGTCAAAAATAGTGGACAACACACAAGTGATGTCCAATCTAGACCAAAGTAGTGTAAATACACAAAAACTAGTCCACAAAAAAATATGCCTTTAGTTAACACCTTGAGTTGTTAAAAAATGTATGGGGTAGGATATTTTATCTCCCAACCTCAAATAAATACCTCTAATCATCAACTAGCTGCTTCTTCGAGCACACAAATGCAAGAACTAAGTAGTCAAGCAATAACCAGTGCCATGCCTCAACAAGATGTGACTAGTGTTACTCCACCAAAATAGGTGATGAATAAAATTAAAAAAAAATATGCACCATCCAACATACACACACAATAAAGTCAAATTTTTTTGCCACCTCAATAAAAGGAAACCAATATTCTACCTTGCCAAGTAGTGATAAACATACCTCTCCAGTTTTAGACCAACATATCGATACAACCATAAATGATGTCTAATTAATAATGTATGAGAATTGATTAGTGACAAATGCAACACCTTGAACATGTGTCTACTTACCAACAAGGATTCATGTAACCAAGAGGTTTTAATGTTCCACAAGTGCCAATTAGGTAATAATTACCTTTTATTAACAATGTGCCACAAACTCAAAGATAGGGCCTTAGTTCACAAGTTACCTTTAATTAGTAAGGTTTGAATAGTCAGTAAAAATTCCCTAATAAACATCAATAGTCACAATACATCACCTCCATCCATATCCTTCCATCTCATCCATAATTTCTTCAAAATTAGGCCCATATACCAAATCCTAACCATATTTTTGTATAATAATGCGTGCAATTCCAATAATCACACCCTAATGTATGTATGCATATTTTTAGTCAATTCATGAACCAAACCAACATACATATAAAATCATGCATCCATTAGACCCAAGTTAAATTAATCCACTTTTAATTGCCCAACCTCCACCTTAGGCTAATGTTCCCTATAGTTTCCTCACACAAGAACTACAATAGATGAAGGATGCAATTTATAGCATCCAAGATGGGAAAAAAACCAATAAATTTAAGTTGAATGACATGTGTTCTTACCCAATTAAATATGGAATACTTGAAAATAACATTTCCTCTAGGGTATGAACTACCAAAATTTGACAAATACAATTAGAAAGGTGACCCCAAGGCCCACTTACCCAAATTATTTGTTGCTTGTCAACTAGTGGCCTACAGTGACATATACATTTTACTATTATTTCCAAGGAGATTAATAATACAATATTTGGAGTGGTTTATGAAATTGTGTGAGAATTCAATTTTTGATTTTGATGATCTTTCAGACAAGTTTGTGTAACACTTCTCCTATAATCTTAAACATGAGATTTTGTTGGTATATTTGACACAAGCCAAATAAAAGTCTAGTGAAATATTTATAGGTTATTTACAATGATAGAAATAAATTTCCAAATGCATCACCCACTATCTAAAATATAAGTAATTGGCCATTATGTTTACCAAAAATTTACACAACAAGATATCTTACCATTTAGAGTTACAGTGTGCACACACTTTCAAGGAAATCATTGACAAAGGTTTATTGATTAAAGAGACCTTATTAAAAAATGGATAATCAATCTTACCTCATCAAATTAGAACCAAACTATAAACCAAGGAAATGGCCAAAACCAAAATTAGAACCAAGTCCAAGTGCAAACATCACAACCAACATAGGCCAACAATTATGACAAACACCCAAACCATTCAGTCACAAAAATAATATTGTGGGAAATGGAGTAACCAATTCATGATATGTCCAAATGATTTAAACACTTTCTGCTTAGCCTATGCCACATATACAAATCACTCTTAACAAATAACCTCTTTAATAAACATAACAAGTGTAGCATCCTAGACCAACATAACAAATGCAAAAACCATTACCTTTGTAAACCCCTCTTCCAAGGAGAATTATGCATACTCATTGCATTTTTAGTGACCTTGGAGAACTCATTGAATCTATGTTTTGCAATCTCATTGCTACTAATCTAATTAGCTAGCCTATTCTAAAACTATCCTAAAGGCATTCCTTATCTAGATTGGTACATACAAAATGAATTCTATGAGTATCATCAGGTTAATGGACATAATTTGCATCATTATGTAAAAATTAAACATTTTATTGAGAATATGTTGGAAAATAGAGAGAACATTAGATAATGGAGCTTCCACATCTAATCAGAACCTCAATATCTATTAAAACCCCTTTTTACAATGTAAAAATCAACAACAGTAGTAATGATGGTCATCACAAAAAAAAAATAGTATCAATAGCCAAGATAGAACCAACAAAACCAACATAAAAAATAACATAAGTCAAATGGATGGAACTAAGGTCAAAATGATGCCAACAATCAATAGACCTATCATTTAGTTGCACATGACTACACTAAGGTTGTAGGCCATATTGTGGGAGGGCACATTTATACCATCTCCATAAATATATGACCAAATAAAAATAAAAATAACATATATAATCAATTCAAACCAACCCATGTTGGTGGTCCTTCCTTGACCTGGGACTGCATACAAGCTTACCAACAAAAAGGGATTACTACTTTTAGACCATTTATCAATAACTCATCCTCACCCCATGACCATGCACAAGTGCATTGGTAACTAAGAATTATCATATTTAGTCCCCCAACGCCATAATTTTTTATCAACAATGGTCTTGTATCTAATTTCAATTGTGCAATCACAACTTAGAGGTTGAAGATTACCATACCAAGCCCACACCATCTACCACTTCACCCATCTAACCCACCATTATAACTAAGAAAAAACAATTTTATTAAAGGTAAAACCACTAAGAGGGGGGATGAATCATTGTGTAAACTCTTATTTCAATTCCATATATCATCCATTAATCAATCAAACAAATCTAGAAATATGGCAATGCATAATCAATCATTCATACGAGCAAGAAGTAGAAACATAACACATTAACACAATATCTACGTGGAAAACCCTCATGGGGAATAAAAACCATTGGTACACCACTTGGAATAATATAATATAAGCAATGGATCAAATTTTTAGTGAGGTACCAACCCCACAAGGAACAATGAGGTACCAACCCCACAAGGAACACCAACCCCTTACTAGCTAAGCACCAACTCAACTAGTCCTTTATCAAGCACAAACTTGTAAGGAGGCCCCAAACACCAAATAAGATACCTTGAATATATGATTAAATTTATACACATATTTCTTAGTCAATTTAATATTACCACCTTCTTTTTCTCTTCTTTATTCTTCTATCTCTTCAAACAACCTATTAGGCCTTCTCACTCAACTAACCCTTTTCTTGATAGAATTAGGTCAAATGACCTTATTTATCACCTATATAAACATATTTGTATATTAATTGAATATTAATCACACATATATAATGATATTCAATCCTTTTACCTAGTTTCTAAAACTCTATCTCATTTCTCATATGCTCAATATTCTTACTAGTCAAAATAGGCCTATTAGACCTTCTCTTTATACTTGACTCATGATCTCACCCATCTTGTCTGACCACGAACCTTAAAAAACTTGTATCATATTTTTAATAGATAAAAAAACATGTTTCACAAGTGAAATAACCACCACATAGGTCGGTTATTACCCTTAAGATCCAAAACCACTATTAGGCCTAATAGAGACCTAATGCAATTAGGCCTTTTCTAAGCACACATTTCACTTAGGCCTCCTTAGAAAAACTTGAGACTATAAAAATAGATTAAAAACTTAAAAAAAACTAAATTATACCCATAATAATATCACCTTATGACCCAAACACCATTTATCTCATTTCACTCCTTGAACCACATAATTAGGTCTACTTGCAATTTGGCCTTTTCACTACCCGAAAGTCCATCTTGAAAATATGATGCATAAAATCAAATTTGTCACATAACCCAAAAAAAAATTATAGAAAATAAATTACCTTATGTTCAACATAATGTTCATTATAATTTACCAAATAGGTCAAAAGACCTCAAAATGATTAACTTCAAATGCTCAATCAGAATTACACACAAGCCTTAAAAACTGAATCAAAAGCCTTTGAATTTTCACACCTTCATAGGAGTTTATAATTAATATATATATATATTTTTAAATTAGCCTATGATACCTATAAAAAAATTCATGTGCATTGGATTCTTCAACACTAAGCAAAAACACTTAGGAACAACATTCTCACTCACACACAGAAAACTGCCTGTAGCTCCGAAAAAATAGTCATGAAGATCAAGATTTAAAACACCTATGTGAATTTTTTTATGAAATTACAATGGGTTTTTATGATATTTAATAATCCTTATAACACATATGAATATATATATATATATATATATATATATATATATATATATATATTACAAGGTTTTAAATTAATATTGGTCTTACGGACCAATCTCACATCTTCACCCTACACAAACTTCATTATATTAGACAAATCACTTTGAGAACAACTTTTAGCATGTTTGTGTGCATCAAAAAAACTTTTAAATAAAGGGGATACAAGGTATAATTATTTAATAATGACCCCATGTATTTTTATCCATTCCTAATCCTCTACAACCAATCCCTAATCTCTTTCTCATTGCTACCTAGTTTTCTCATTATCTTGCTCATTAGGCCCTTTTAGCAATAGGCCAATTTATAGATAGGTTTAGAAAATTTTAGATATATAAAATACTTATAAACTCACATGGGAACAAACTAAAAGTCTCACACATCATCCTCCATCTATTTTACTACTTTGAACTGGTCAACCCTGCCTGCTACATCAAAATTCTGAGAAATAAGGGGTTTCTTGTAGCTTCTTCTCACTCTTCTAAAAAAAAAAAACCACCTAGAGAAACTTAGAAGAGTCCTTTACATGTTTCAAAAATAAAAATAGGTCAAAAACACCATTATGATCTATCAATGACAAGATATTTCCTATTGGTTTATTATGAGGGTTTTAGGAGGGTTTTGACTAATTTCCCTTCTTAGTAATCATTCATAAATGATTCCCCTAAACTCCAAAACCAATGATAGGAAATTAAATATATGGAAGTTACCCAAATTACATGAACTACTATGGATCTCATGAAAAGTTTTCATGTGCCAACAAGCAAAATAAAAACCTTCTCAGGTCTACAACACCCCATTCGGTGCACACAAAAGACCTCAATACCAATTTTCATGCTTTATCATTCAAGATATGACCTAAAACTTGGTAAACACACTTAAAAAAAATTATAATACCTATACCAATTCTCTCAAGAGTGTTTTCACCTTGAAAAATTAACTTGACCCCTTATTAGGCCACATTATGTCTATTTGCACACTAGGCCTTAAACTGCCAGTCATACTTAGACCTTGATCACACCTTGAAATATTTTGTAATTTTCATAAAAACTAATTATAATGTCAAAATACCTAATATCATGATCACAAACTACCAACCTTCTTCACACAAGTCTCATATTTCTCAACTCATCATGTTACCAAGCCTATGCCTACTCAACAGGCCTCTCAAGTACATGACTCATGAACTTAGTCACAATAAAAATAAGGGAATGAAATCAACAATAATTTTATGCATACCTTAGAACACTTTATCAATAATCTCCCCCTTTGTCATTGATGATAACCACTCATTAATGGTAATTATTCAAAGAAGATCCTCTTAGTGGAATACATCTCCCCCATATATATCAATCTCTCCCTTTGACATTAGTGACAAAGCACTACCTATAATAAAAAATAAATAAACAATAATGAAATATTATATCAACAATCTCCCCTTATCTCATTGCAAACTTTAGACATCTTCTTTTTAATAAACTGATACGAGTCCCCCTTTGACCTCATAACTTGTGCACTTCTTTCCTACTCTTGGAGCTAAAAAACCTCCTCATCAGCTCCCCCTAATAACTTTGACTTGATTAGAGACTACTAGGAACATGAATCACACCCAATTCCTATCTTAGATGTTCAAAATTAGCCTTTGGAAGAGGATTAATCAGTATATATTTAATCTGATCCTTGGTAGACATAAATTCAATCTTAATACTTTGCTCACTCCCTTGTTATCTTAAGAAATGATACTTGATATGAATATGCTTGGTCCTTGAATACATAATAGGATTATTTGAAACACTTATGAAACTAGTATTATCATAATAAATAGGACTAGGACCATCAAACTCTACCTTGTAGTCTCTTAAAGTTTATCTCATCCAAAACACTCAAGTACAACATGAAGCTACTACAATATACTTAGCCTCAAAAATAGATAAAGCCACTGATGGTTATTTCTTTCTTATCCATGAGACTAGGTACTTACCTAAGAAGGTGACTCCTTCACTAGTGCTCTTTCTATCATCTAAACTCCTATCCCAATTTACATTTGTATAGGCTACTACATCAAACTTCTTACTCTTTGGGTACCATAATCTATACTCCATAGTTCCCTTGAGATACCTAAGTATCCTCTTGACTTCTTGTAGATTAATTTCCTTAGGATCTACTTGAAATATTCCCACAAGACCTACTACTTGTATGATGTCAGGTTTAGAGGTAGTAGTATACAATAAAATCCCAATCATGGATCTATATTTTGTCTAATTGACCCTTGAGGATTCATCTTCCTTAATTAGATTGCATCTTGTAACCATAGGTGTACTTATAGCCATGAAATATTCCATTTCAAACTTTTATAACATCTCTTTTATATACTTAACCTATGAAATGAACATACCTTTTTCAGATTGACTGATTTGAAGTCCAAGAAAGAAGGACAGTTCTCCAAGCATAGACATTTCAAGTTCTGACTTCACACCTCTAAAAAGGCCTTGGTCATGTTCTCATTAGTTCTACCAAAGATGATATCATCCACATAGACTACTACTATCAACTAATGATCATTTTCAGTCTTGATATATAGGTTACTATCTATAACTTCTCTCATGAAACCTTAGTCCAAAAGGTACTTGTCTAGTCTAGCATACCAAGCTCTAGGGGCATGTTTTAGACCATAGAGAGCCTTCTTCAACCTATATATAGAGTCTTTTTTATCATCCAATAAGAAACACTTAGGTTATTTAATGCATATTTCCTCTTCTAAATTTCCATTTAGGAAAGCTAACTTTACATCCATTTGGTATATTTGAAGCCTTTTAAACCTACATAAGAAATAAACATCATAATGACCTCTAACCTTGATATAGGAGAAAAGGTTTCCTCAAAGTCCACTCCTAATTAATCATCTCCTTTACATATAATTCTAGCCATGTTTATAGTGACCTCTCCATTATCATGCAACTTGTTTCTAAATACCCAATTTGTACCAATGATGTTTTTATATTCAAGCCTAGGTACTAACTCCCAAGTTTCATTATTCTCATTTTGATTTAAATCCTAATTAATTGCATCTAGCCAAAACTTATCTTCACTTGATTTTTTATAGATTTTAGGTTCAAATTTTGAAAGTAGACCAGTATTTTATTGATTAGCATCACTCACCATTCTTCTCCTTGTTTGTATACCTATACTTTTATTTCCAATGATCTGAGATTTAGGATGATCCTTTTTAATCTAATTATAAGGACATTTTGAGTCCTTTCTCTCAATTTATTCTTCATCCTCATATATCTCTATTATTCCTTCATTATTCTTTGATTGAGAATATGATTTATTTGTCTCATCAACCTTCACATTTATGCTTTCCATTATCTTTTGCAACCTTTTGTTATAACATCTATAGGAAACACTTACTGATGAATATCCCAAGAAAATACCTTCATCAGACCTTAATTCAAACTTGAATAAGTCCTCATCATCTCTCTTGATAAGGCATTTACTCCCAAAAACATTAAAATGTTCAACATTTGTAGTTCTATCATTCCATAATTCATATAGAGTCCTATCACCATTGATCTTGATCTAATCTCTATTTAAAGTGTAAACTATAATACTCATATCTTTTCTCCATTAGCCATTAGATGATTTGGACTCATTCAACACGGTCCTTGCCATATCTTGAATTATTCTATTCTTTCTTTCAACTACCCCATTCTGTTGAGGTGTTATATCATATGAGAATTATCTTATTATTCTATTGACCTCACAAAACTCATCAAACTCATTTGATTGAAACTCTCCTCCTTTGTCACACATAAGGCACTTGATCTTAACATTCATCTCATTTTTAACTAAATATTTGAAAGTTTTGAAATTACCTAGAGCTTCTAACTTTTCCTTCAAAAATGCTACCCAAGTCATTCTTGTGAAGTCATCTATAAGCAACATGAAGTAGTTATCACATTGAATACTTTGAATCCTTGTAAGACCACATATATTAGTATGAATTAGTTCTGAAAGTCTAGTAGTAGAATATTTTTTAGACTTGAATCTCCTCCTAGTATTCTTACCATGTTGACATGCCTTGAAAAGAGCATCTACAGGGTTAAAAATTTTGGGCATATTTTTCATAGATCCTTTAGAGTTGATCTTGAATAGATTGTCAAAGTTACTATGACATAAAATCCTATGCCATAGAAAACTTTAATCTACCTTAATCATGAATCACTTCTCTTTTGTGATCTCATTTAGTTTATAAAGATTGTTCTTAGTTCTCTTCTCTTTGGAAATCAACCTTCTTGATTTTTCCCTTCTTATCTCACATCCTTTATCATGAAATTATAGGGTATGTACTTAGGTGTACATTTGAATTACAATCAACAAGTTATGTTTCAATCCATCTATGTATAAAACATTTTGTCTCAGTCTTCCCATTATCTAAGCTCAAATCACCTTTGCCAACTATATTAGTAGATGTGTTATCTCCAAACATTACTAAACCTATGTCATTCTTCTTCAAAGTGATGAATTTGATTTTATCTCCTATCATGTGACTTGAAGAGCCATTATCTATGTACCACTTTAAATCTTCATTTTGAGTATGAAAAGTAGTTTGGGATATCATATATTCTTCTCCTCTAGATTCCTACTTGTCTTTCAATTTATCCATAGGGTCTACTTTTTTGATCCATTCTTTAGTGTCATGACTCCATCTCTTCTCAACATGACTAGTTTTCCTTATATATATTATCTTAAAATCTATTTTAATGTGTGATATTTGGTTGTAGTTATAACATAGGATTCTACTTCTCAATCTATAGTTAACAAATCTATGTCCAAATTTGCCACAAGAGAAACAATAACCAATGAAGGAATCCACATACTATGATTTTTTGACCTTATTTTTCTTTTGATGATCATAATATGATACAGCATTTCATTTGATATTATTTTATGGAGAAATAACCTTCTTGGGTTATTGAGGATTGACTTCAAACTTGACTACTTATACATAGGTCTTGATTCTGCCAGCTTCATCACTCCTTGATTGATCAATGTATTTTGTAAACTAAATATTCTTGAAATACTATTTTTCTTCTTTGAAGCCAAGGAATATCATATCATAAAAGGATTTTTTACTATCCAAAATATTATTAATCTTTCCAATACTCTCTTTATACTTCTGATAAGTCCTTATCTTGATTGCATCTTGCTCAAATTGTGCCTCTAAAGTCTTTATTTTCATTCTAAGATATGTGAATTCTTCCATATTATTCTTATATTTTGAACAAAATTCACAATCTATTTTAATTATTGTGGATAGATCCTCATTGTAATCATAGAAAACACTTTCATTATCACAATCCATACCTATGCTCCAAAGATCTTCCTTAGACTATTAGGTATTTATAAGGGACCAAGCTATGATACCAATTATTAGAGATATAAACATTGGGGGGAGGGTGAATCAGGTTGAAATATATTATTTAATTTCCATATACCATCCATTAATAAATCAAACAAATCTAGAGACATGGCAATGCATAATCAATCATTCATATGAACAAGAAGTAGAAACATAACACATGAACACAAGATCTATGTGGTAAACCCTCATGGGGAATAAAACCCACTGATACACCACTTGGAATAATATTCTATAATTAATAGATCAAAATTTTAGTGAGGCACCAACACCAAAAGGAGCACCAACCCCTTACTAGTCAAACACCAACTCACTAGTTCCTTAGGAAGTACCAACTTGCAAGAAAGATCCAAACCCATAGGTAAATAAGCACCAAATTAGATACATTGAAGCTATGATAACATTTAAACATATATTTATTAATTAAATGAATATGACCATCTTATTTTTCTCTTATTTATTCTTCTATCTCTTCAAACAACCTAGTAGGCCTTCTTGCTCAACTAGCCCTTTCCTTGGTAGAATTAGATCAAATGACCTTGATTATCACGTATAGAAACATACTTATATCTTCATGGAATATTAATTATACCTATATTATGATATTAAATCCCTTTACCTAGTTTCCAAAAATCTATCACATTTGCTCATATGCTCAATATTCTAACTAATCAAAATAGGTCTATTAGACCTTCTCTTTATACTTGACTCTTGCTCTCACCCATGTTGGTCAGATAAAAACATTATAATAATTATATAATATTTTTAATATAAAAAAAAAATGTTTTAAAAGTGAAAAAAATAGCACATAGGTCGGTCATTACCCTTAAGATCCAAAACCACCATTAAGTCTAATAGAGACCTAATGCAATTAGGCCTTCTCTAAGCACAAACTTCACTTAGGCCTCATTAGAATTACTTGAGCCTATAAAAATGGATTAAAAACTTAATAAAAACTAAATTATACCCATAATAATATCACCTTATGTATCCAACACCATTTATCTCATTTTACTCCTTGAACCACACAATTAGGTCTACTCACAATTAGGCCTTTTCATTGCCATAAAGTCTATCTTGAAAATTTGATGCATAAACTAAAATTTGACACATAAACCAAAAAAAATCACAGGGATAAAAATTACATGACATCAGGTTAAAAACCATTTTCATTAAAATTCAACAAATAGGGAAAAAGACCTCAAACTGATCAACTTCAAATGCTCATTCAGAACTGCACACAGGCCTTAAGAACCTAGTCAAAACCCTGTGAATTTTCACACCTTTATAGGAGTTTAATATTAATAAAAATGTGTTAAAATTAACATATTATGGCTATATAAAAACTTTATGTGCATTATATTCTTCAAAACTATGCAAAAAAATTGAGGAATAACATTCTCACACAAAAAATTGTCTGTAGCTCCAAAAACATAGTCATGAAGATCAAGATTTATAACATATATTTGAATAATTTTATGAACCTAAAATTGGTTTTAATTATACTTAAAAATTATTATAACATATTTAAATAAATATATTATAAGTTTCAATATCAATTTTGGTCTTACAGACCAATCTCACATCTTCACCCTACATAGACTTCACTGTATTAGATATATCACTTTGAGAATTACTTTTATCATGTTTTTGTGCATCATAAAAAATTATAAACAAATTGGATATGAGGTATATGTATTTAAAAATTACCTCATCCATTTTTATCCATCCCCAATCCTTTATAACCAATCCCTAATCTCTTTTTCATTATTGCTTAGTTTTCTCACTATCTTGCTCATTAGGCCCTTTTAGTGATAGGCCAACTTCCATGACCAGTTTAGAAATTTTTTGGTCTAAAAAATACTCATAAAATTATATGGTAATAAAATAAAATTCTTTCACATCATCCTCCATCCATTTTCATGCTTTGACCTAGTCAACCCTACCTACTACATTAAAATTCTAAGAAATAGGTAATTTCTTGTAGCTTCTACTCACTCTTCTGACAAACCAAAACCACTTGGAGAAAATTATAAGATTCCCTTACATGTTTCAAACATAAACATAGGTAAAAAACACCATTATAATCCATAATTAAAAATATATTTTCTATCAAGTCATTATGAGTGTTTTAGGAGGGTTTTGACTGGTTTCCCTTCTTAGCAATCATTCATAAAATATTGCCCCTCATATCCAAAAACCATGAAAATAAATTAAATATAGTGACCTTACCCAAATTTTATTAACTAATTAGGATCTCATGAAATTTTTTCACATGCCAATGAGCATAATAAAATCTTTCTCGAGTCTGCAACACCCTATTCTATGCACACAAAAGACCTCAACACCAATTTTCATACTGTTTCCTTTAGGGTATGACTTCAAAATTGGTGAAAAAAATAAAACAACCTATCATACCTTTTAAAATTATATCAAGAGCTCTGATACCTTGATAAATTAACTTTACCCCTTATTGGGCCACACTAGGTCTCTTTACAGATTAGGCCTTGAACTGTCAGTCATACTTAGACCTTGATCACACCTTAAAACCTCTTGTAATTTAAAAAAAATTTCATTCTCATGTCAAAGTAACTAATATCATGATAAAAAACTACCAACCTTCTTCATATAAGTTTCATATTGCTCAACTCATCATACTACCAAGCATATGCCTACTCACTAAGTTTTTCAAGTACATGACTCATGGACTTAGTCACAAAAACAACAATGGAATGACATCAATCACACTTTCATGATATCAATGATAATTTTATGAATACCTTAGAACACTTTCTCAACACATTTATTGCTATAAAATAAAAGACATTTGATATTATGGAATAATTGCAAAATACATCTACACAAATCTCCATTTTAGATTTGTTGCATATGTCTACCATCCACAAAAAATATTAACAAAGTTATTTGTCCAATATAAATTTTCTAATGACATATCTCTAGACAAATTTCAAGTTTTTATTTTACATTTAGCCATAGGCCAACAATTAACCTTTGACCAAAGCAATATGTCATCCCTTAGACCTTTTCATAACAATCCATTGTACATCAATGTTATCATAATGCAACAAAAAGTGAAACATGTCCTCATAGATAATGGATTAGGTCTAAATATTGTGTCTCTAAAAATCATTAAGCTTCTCAGGTACACCACAATTGATATCTAACCAAAAACAATCACAATCAAGGCCTATGATAATGAATGAAGAATGAGAATCACAAGGCACCATTAGCTTATAAGTTATCATTAGGCCCTTAACCCATGATACACTATGCCATGTGTTAGAAATAAATTTATCATATATCATGGTTATAGGTAGACCTTGAATACATAAAATTCATGTGATCCCATCAATATTGCAATAGTGTATCAAGTTCTCCCATTCAGGTATGAAGGTCACCATTCATGGATATTTATAGCCATACAAACATTGCAAGCATTTGGAGGTTGAATACCAAAGTTATAAATATCATTTTGGCTTGAATCTAGTTCTTAAGAAGGATAAAGTGAAAGAAATACTTGTTTATTCACCAGAGGCCAATTATATTGACCTAGATACCTTTGATTCACTTTCCCACATAGCACCTCCTAAAATATCAAATCATTATACTATCTTAGCTAATGACGTAGGAGAATACTTGACCCATGATAAATTACATATTTCCAAGATTCCAAATAATACCAAGTCCTTTGGAAGACCTACAGCCAATAACCTTGCATGAAATGGCAAAGAAAGGGAAAACTCAATCTACATAGTCCAACACCTATCATTTTCATACTGATTAATAGCCAAGAATAAGACCCACTTGTAAATGATGAATATTGGTTATAAAATGAAAACCTAACCAAATTTTATATAAATTCCAAGTATCCCATTTCAAAAAAAATCATGGAAAAGCATGCCTATGAAATAGGAGGCCTTGGGCTAAATTAAAAGGTTCTGCTTGAGCCAATTTTTACCACTTGGTATAAAGGAACATATGGTCTTAGATTTAAATTACCTAGGGGTGACCCCATGTACCTTATTCATGTTCCAACACCAATGAATAATGATGATGATGTTGATAGCAAAGTAGAGTTTGATCATAGCCCTTTGATGACCTAGATAATACCAATTTGTTTGATATTAATGCCACTTTTACCTTTTGACTAATTATTTTCCATAATACGCTTTCTTTATATTATCTTCAAATTATATCTTAGTAACAACAAGAATTAATAGTTCCAATCAATGAGTTTAAGAATGATGAGGCCTTTTGTGATTTTATAGGCAAGAAAGATAAAGTTCTATTGGGAGACCAAAAATAAGGTTTCTCAATAAAGTTGGATCTTGAAGCCTATTTTAGAGAATGGGTAAACATCCTTAGCCATAAATAATTAAATAAAACATTAAGGTCCTAAAGTGAAAAACTCTTTGATGCACTTTTGGACTAGGGAAATAGTAAAGAAAAAGGCAAGTTTAGTTTTGAAAACCTATTTCAAGTGCCATTAGATGGGGGTATTCAACCTTCCCCAAACATAGCTTAGGAGACCACCAATGATAAACTTTCCTATGGGTCTAAGTTCAGTTTTAAATAATAACAAGATTTTAATCAAATCACCCAAGAGTTCCTAACAATATTTATCACATGGCCATCCCTACCCTTGGGGGATTTTGATTCATTATGCCTAAGAGAACTTGAAGAGTTAGTCCTAACAGAGGACTCTGCTATTATAGACTGGTTCAAATCTTTCCTGACCATTTTAAAATATGGTTCAACACTTCTTGTAGAGGACAATACATAAGTTAACATTAGGACTCTACATGACCTAAAATGGATTAAATTAGGTATGCCCCTCATTGAAGAGGAATAAGAAGTATTTATAGCCCTTTTGAAGGAGTTTGTTGATATATTTTTTTGGGCCTACTTAGACATGCCAAGTTTAGACCCCACCTTGGTTTTACACCACCTTGTGGTCCATCTTGATGTCAAACCTTTAAAATAAAAAATATCTAATATGTATCCTTTCATTAATATATTAGTGAAAAAATAGTTGGTAAAACTCTTAAAATTAGGATGTATTCGATCAATCGACTACTCAGAGTGGATCTCAAATGTTGTACCTATCAACAAGAAGCCAAAAGGAATCAAAGTATGCACTAATTTTAGAGACATAAACAAGGCACTGGATCTGAATTATGCTAGAAGACCAACATAAAATAACATTCACCATACCATGGGGAGAATTTTGTTATTAGGTTATGGTATTTGGTATCAAAAACACTAGGAACATGTACCAAAGAGCCATGATTATCATATTTCATGATATGATGCATGGAATTATTGAAGAGTACATCAATGATATACTAAGAAAATAAAAGACCAAGGCCAATCATCTAGAATCATTATGAATAATATTTGAAATACTACATGAATACAAAGTTAGGCTCAATCCTAAGAAGTGTGATTTTTGAGTTACTTCAAGAAAATTTCTTGGCTTCATTGTGTCTCATAGAGGCATTAAAGTTGATCCATCCAAAATACATGACATAACTTAGATTCTAACACCAACCAATTTGAAGCAACTCCTTAGTTTGTATGGTAAAATCTAGTCTATTAGGAGTTTCACATCTTAGTTGGCCAATAAGTGCCATCCTTTTACACATTTGTTAAAGAAGGGTGTCACACATTGGGATGATGAATGCCAAAAATCTTTCCAACAACTGAAGGACTACCTAGCCAATCCAACTATTTTATTTCCTCTTATGCTAACAAAGTCATTCTTACTATATTTATCTACCACTAATAAATCCCTAAGGGTATATATAGCTCAACATGATGATAATGGAAAGGAGCATGCTATGTACTACTTAAGTCGTACACTAGTAGTATATGAGAATAATTATATGCCCATTGGAAAACCTATTTAGCTATGGTGTTCATAGCTTAGAACCTATGCCATTACATGTTAAACAACAAGACCATGGTCATTTCCAAAGTAGATCTACTCAAATATCTAATATCTAAAACAACTTTACAAGGATGCATGGCTAAATGTATCATGCTCTTAAGCAAATTTGAGATAGAATACATCAATGAAAAATCCATTAAGGGGCAAGTTATTATAGATCAGTTTGTTGAAGTACCCCTTGTAGATATATAACCACTAACATTTTAATTCCCAGATGAGTCCATTATGACTATCATTGAAACACCTATTGAGGAGTATCACTAGAAGATGCATTTTTATGGATCATTCATAATGCATGGATTAGGGCCATGCCTTTTATTCATAACACCATAGGGGGATATAATCAATAAATCATTCAATATCAATTTTTTGTGTACTAACAACATGGCTGAATATGAAGCACTTGTTGCAAGGCTTCGATAGGAAGTAAAATGGAACACACAACATCTGAAGGTTTATGGTGATTCTTAGTTAATCATCAATCAAGTTACAAACCATTTTTAGATAAAGAATGAAAAACTAATACCATACAAAGCCCTAGTTGACATTCTCAAATTGTAGATTATAGATGTATAATTTGAACATATACCAAGGGCTAGTAATAAAATAAAATATGCCATGGACACCATTGTATCTTTGATCCATCATATATATACTACAAAAGAATACAAGCTCCTCATTGAAAATATACTAATGCCCACTTATGAGCCTTCAAATATCATAATGATTTATGATATTGTTGATCCCAAATCTATATGGTATTCAAACCTTTACACCTATCTTCATGACCAAATAATACCATTAGACCTATCTCACCATGATACACATTATACCTTACATGGATCAACATTATACCACTGTAATTTTGATAGAATTCTGCTTCATTATTTACCTTCAATAGAATATACATTAGCATTATGAGAAGTTCACAAAGGATGTGGAGCCCAAACCACATCATTTTTAGGGCCATCCTCTCTAAAAAGCTCTTACATATCGAGTACTATTGGCCAATGATGGATGCAGATACAACTACTTATGTAAAAGAGTTTGACAAGTGTCAATGGCATGTTAATTTGATTCATGCCCTAGCCAAAAATATAAAACCAATGCTTACACCATGACCATTTACTACATGGGGAATTGATCTCATTGGGAATATAAACCCCACCTCATCTAATGGCCACAAACATATCCTTACCACCACTGAATACTTTACTAAGTGGGTTGAAGCTATACCCCTCACTTACATGAATAGAAATAAAATTTCCAAATTCATCTTTAACCATATCATTTGACTCTATGATATCCCCTTAAAAATTATATTTTATAATGGTGGATCATTCAATAATAAATATGTAAAATTACTATATGTCAAATATAAAAATTACTAAACATTTTTCCATGGCATATTACCCTCAAGGTAAAAGCTAAGCTGAAGCATCTATTAAAACCATTATCAACATCTTAAAAAAGATTGTAAATGATGCTAGCTATGATTAATGCCTCCAAATATTCCATTCCCTTTGGGCATACCATACCAATCACTGTACTCTAATATGAGCCACTCCATATTCATTTGTTTATGTCACTGAGGCCATTCTTCCCATTGAGGTTGAGTTACCTTATTTATGCATTTATTTGAAGCATGTTCTAGATGATGAAGACTATCAAGTAGCTCACTTATAAGATCTAGAGTTAATTTATGAGAAATGCATGGCTGTAGTTAACAACCTACAAGCATACCAAAATTGACTCCATGGACACTACAATCAATTTGTTAAACACATAGAATTTGATCTTGGTTATCTTGTCCTTAAAGAAAACAAATATAATACTAAAATTGAGAAGAAACACAAGGGTAAGTTCAAACCTAACTAGATAGGCCCTTTAATAATTATTTTAAACTATGGAGCTAGAGAATATAGGCTCACTACACCAGATGGGGGTGAACTTGATGAGTTGATGAACATTATACACCTCAAGTGTTACTTCTTTTGAGAGACCTGGTGTATTTTCTATGAGGTTCATTTTAATTGTACCATAATATTGACATTTATTCTACCATACAATTATATCACTATACCATTCTACTATACCTTTTTGACTGAGTTATTTTCACCCTCCCCAACCAACCCTTTGACCTTGGTTCCATTCCATTAGTTTTGTAGCCACTTTTAGCATGAAGATTTTGATCAATTTTCAATAGTTATTTTAGTATTCTAGATAGATTACATATTTTTGAGTAGTATGATAGTGGTTTGAAAGTTTCATCCTTTATTTATTGTTTTATTCTGTGCTAAGTGTTCCTGATTATAACTACCTTTGGGCTAATTAGTGTTTCATTGTCATCTTATTAATTATAACTATTGATGAACAAATTAGTATCATTGAACTATGCCACTATTTCCTAATTATAAATACCTATGGGAAAATTAGGGGCAAGAATTATTTATCATGCCTTGAAGTACCAC
The DNA here is from genome assembly GCA_037957365.1 of Torreya grandis. Classification (NCBI taxonomy): domain Eukaryota; kingdom Viridiplantae; phylum Streptophyta; class Pinopsida; order Cupressales; family Taxaceae; genus Torreya; species Torreya grandis. Next base: position 1,109,856 of record JARHVA010005343.1, read on the forward strand.
CTTACCGTTCCTATGCTGTATTATGCCATTTTCCAACTGTGCCTATTTTATTTGAATTGGCTACTAACTAGTCAGATTCTTCCACTGTAAGGTAAAACTATAGTAACTTGAGGTCCCATCCTGGGACTATGTAAGCAATGTTCAATTCATATTGAGGCTAGATCAGTCACCCTTTGAATGCTCTTGATCTTTTCTAATCATTTGAAGTTTTAACATTCTCACCATTTTGTGAGAATGAATTATTTAGTATCTCATCATTCTTAATTAAGTTGAGATACTTATAGAACTCCAAAAACATTTTAAAAATGATTTATAAAATCCTAAACATTAAAAAATTCTTTGCCTTTAGGATTCTAGGATCCCTAGCTATTTCACAATCAACTACTTGTCATTCAGTTTCCCCATCCTTATTGGCCTAGTATCCCACACTCTTGCCATTTTATGAACCAAATCCCACATTCTTATATAAAATTCATCATTTTTCCTTTCTTCTCATTTTCTTCTATCCCATTTCTTGGGAGAAATACATTTGGCCTAAAGTTTTTATTGGAACTTACTTCCATGAAACTATGTAGGCAATGTTCACTTTCCTAGTCCATTTGGAAACAACTCGGCCACCCCCTTCCTTTTATTCTATTCCCCCATTCTACTTATTTGTTTTTTTGTCTTCTATCATCTAGGGGAAATGATCATTGTGTTTTTTATGTCATGTTATTTGTACTAAAATTGTAATTAACCATTTATTTGTGTTATTTTGGTTGTTTGCTATTTATTTATTTATTTATTATCTCCTCTTTCTATTTATTTGTTTTTTGCCTATTTGTTTGATTTTTTATTGTGCCTTGATTCAGTCTATGTGTGTTCATTGGGTGATTCCTTGCACATTATTCTTGAATCCATATATATTCATACATCAACATTGTCATCATGGTTTTTATCATTGGTGCATTATTTTCCATTGAGTATTAGATCACATGTTAGTCCATATACATATTTAAACCAAGTTATCACGGTGTTCTATCATGATGCCTACCACTACATGCTACAAAAAAAAATTAGCTTTAAGAGTCTACATGGAAAAGAAGCAACGATATATCTCCTTGGCACCAAAAAATTACCAATATAATCTAAATCATATCCTACATAGAGTAATTAAATAACAAAAATAAAATTCTTCCTTGCTAGTTTAGATGAGCATCTCGCTACTCGTAGGTTGCCCAAATTCATCTTTCTCCTCTGTACCCAATTTTCCATCATATTCCACATCATTTTTGCCACTATGTAGATATAATTCTTTTAATCTCCTCTAGGTAAACCATTGTATACCATCCCACTTTCATTACTAATTATTATAACTACGTTTGGGCAAATCATTATGTTTCCTTCTATTTAAAGGTTAATGATTATAACCACCTTTAGGCAAATCATTATCTTTATTTTGCCTAACTAGGGCATATTTTCATTATGATAATGATTACAGCCAGCTTTGGTCAAATCATTCTCTTGTTACCCTAAGAATTTTTCAATGATCATAACCGCCTTTGGGCAAATCATTACCTTTTTTTCCCACCTATGTTGATGATTATAACCATCTATGGTAAAATCATCTTGTTTGTCTTTCCAACTAGGGAAAATCCATATGCCACTTATTATAACCTCTTATGGGAAAATAAATCTTTTCCACCCCATTTCATCTTTTTGGTCTAATCATTTCCTCCTTTTAAAGGATTGAATTCTGACCCCTTTGCCAACCACTCCCTCGAAGGGGCACTTATAGTTCATCCATTGCCATTAAAGTCATAGGCATATATGAAATTTTCATTATTTGAGAAGACATTAATATGCCTATAGCTTTTAATGACTTATCAAATATGGGCAAACTATAGACACCTAAAACTGGCCACCAATGGCCTTCAACCAAACTTTAGATTAATTCCTACCAACTATTGCAAATTAAGCCTAAGAATCACTAAACATCACAAATTTTCTTGTGCATAATTCATCAAATCTTAGAATAAAATTAAAACATCCATAATTAGGGTATCCTATTGTATGCAACAATAACCTTTCATAGATTCATTCCTAGGCATCCTGTGGCATCACAACAATCAATTTGGCCTATGGACCTATTAAGTGGGGCACATGGACAAATATAAAATCTTAAAAGAGAAAAATGGATAATCATAATTAATTAAAAATATAAACTAAATTGATATCCTAGTTGAATTATCCATGAGTAATTAATGAATAAATAAAATAGGAAATTCAAAAATATGAAATATCCTAGCTTTTTATGATTACCTTTTACAAGTTGTCAAGCCTTTAGAAAATATATCAAAATATATATTTTTGGATATCCATGCCTATTCATTTAAAATCATGAGTAATTGACACATTCTAACTCTATTGCGGTCATGGTAACTCACTTAGGTTAGGTTGGAACCCATTCCATGTGTAAACTACACTTTAACTCATCTTGAGTTGGGGTTAGTTCCTAAGCCTATAAATATAATGCCTTGCTTATTGAATTTTAAGCTTTTTTGGTGAAAATTTATCATGAAAAAATGACTTCAAAGCTTGGGAATTATAGAGTTATAATTTAAGTTTTATTACATGAGATTCATATCAATAGTGTTATAATTCTAAAATATTTTAGCCAAGCCACATCAAGCCAACATAAGCCACAATGGTGATAAGGAGAGAGGGATCTACACAAACTCCATTTCCAAAGACTCTTTGAAATAAAAATCGATCAAGCCACACAATGAATCATTTGGATATTTTAAGGAAGGTAGAAAATTGTTTGTCTTTTGAATTTTAGTTGTTATTTTCATGTGGTTTTGTTCATTAAGCTCCCCCTATGATCTAGGCTAGAGATGTTAACATGTTAGTGTGTTCATTTCATTTTTTTATGGACTAAAAAAAGACTAACCTCCTCTCTTTATCAAATTCCCATGATCACACATATCACCACAACAAGTGCATAACACTATACTACCTCAATAGGGGGAAATGCATGTTCTACCACAAAAAAACATAAACTATCATACCTCAACAATCACAAACATTTCCTAACTCACAATGTGTTTCTATTGGTTATAAAGTGCTAGTTGGTCAAACAAAAATTACCTAACCAACAAGTGCCTATTAGACAACAAGTGTTTAACCAATAAAAGTATTAATATATACATCAAGTACCATGTAATCAACAATAATTTCCTTTCACCCAATGGGTATAACACATGTAATAAAGATACAACTTCTAATACCTCCAATAGTAAGGATATAGTCAACAATGTGTTCCTTATATACAAAAAAGTTCAATAGGTAGGTAGTAAGTTCCCTCCCAAACCTAACAATACCAACACATTTTTAAGAGCCAAATTCCATTACCATAGATATAATTCACTATCCTAGGTTATATAGCAAATTTGAACCAGAATGTGTTTCAATAGTAGAATATTCTATATCCCTAATATATCCTAAATGGACAAATATGTATACCTGGTCATCCAATCAATTTAATGGACATTCCATAATATGCCTATGCCAATCAAGGTAATCCACCTTTGATCATGAAACCTCAACAAAAACATGCCACTCCATCTGAACTCCTATCCTTAGAGTTTCAACAAATGAAGGATGTAATTCAAGCTATACAGATCGAAAATGAAACACAGAAATTTAAACTATATGAATTATGGTTTTATCCATTCAGCATGGAGTATCTAAAAATACCATTTCCATTGAGTTATGAGCCACCCAAATTTGACAAATACAAGGGCAAATGTGACCCCAAAGAGCATATAAAATAATTATTTATTGTGTGTCAGTCAATGGCATATAACAACATATACTTGCTTTTACTCTTTCCAAAGAGTCTATCTAAACAAGCCTTGGAATGGATTTTAAACTTGTCAAAGAATTATATACTTGACTTTGATGATATTTTAGAGAATTTTGTACATTTTTTTTAATATAATCTCAAGAATGAGATTATAATTGTGGATTTGGGCCAAGCTAAAGAAAATACTGGTGAAAGATTCACTATATATTTATAATGATGGAGAGCACTAGTGAGCCAATTTACTCATAATTTTCTAGATAAATAGTTGGATGCAATATTTACTATGAGCATACATAAAAACATATATTACCATCTTGACCTAAAATGTGCTCATATGTTCATAGAGGTTATAGAGAAAGGGATACAGATTGAGATATCCATTGTTAATAAAGAGGTAATCAAGCTATCTTCTTCTAATCAAAGTTAAAATCAGTATCTAGGCCAGCAAAACTAGAACCAAAACTAAGGCTAGAACCATAATAAAAACCCAATTCAAATATAGGATTTAATGTCACCTCAGGCCAATAAAAATAAGAGACCAAAACCCTATAACTAAAATAAGAATGTTTTTGGCAATATAATAATTAAATCATGCCATGTTTAGATGGTGCAAACATAAACTATTTTTTACCTCTGCCCCCTCAACAACCACCACATCAATACATTCAACCAAAGCCTCCAAAAAACCAACAAACACAAAATCAAAACCAATTACAAGCCTCTCCTCCAAGGAGAATACCACCCCTTGATAGATAATTAAGTGACCTTGGTGAGCCTATTGAATTTATGTTCTAAAGATTAGTTTAGGAAAATATCATTGGTTGGCCAATATCAAAGCCTTTTATTAAAGGAATTAATTTTATTGATTGGTAAAAAGAACATGATTTTTTGAGTACAATCATGTTATAAGACATTCCATATGATAGTGTATCTTAACTCATGCATTTTATTGAGAATATACAATAAATGGTGATATAGAAAGAGATATCCATGCTCCTATGACTAATCATAACTTGGGTATCTACCTTAATCTATTTCCCCAACATAAAAATAAAAATAACTAGTAGCAATACCAATAATGATAGAGAACTCCATTTCAAAATCAATAGTAATAATGTTAGCCACAATAATAATAAAATGGTTATAACCAAGGGTAGACTAGCCAAACCAACCAAGGAGGCCATTATGACATCATACATATCTATAAAAATGTTGTAAGACAAGTCTTAGGTGGTCATGTTACCACTATTATCATTAAACCTTAGCCAAATACCAACATACCTAATCCCTCATCCAATAATGCCTATCAACTGAGTAATGCCTATCAACCTCCTTATGATGACAATTCTTCTTTTAACTGTGTTAGCAACCAGGCTCAACATTTCCCTAGAATTATTATTCCATGCCTCATTACCTGCCCAACCAACTACCAAGTCTATGTACAAAATCAATATTTCACAATTATGACTCGATGAGCCAATGTTACTATCAAGGAACCACAACTACAGACTATGAATGATCCTATTTAGCCTTTGTTTCCTATTAGAAATAAACCAATTGAAAAAATTGAGGGGAATACCTATGATATTGTGAAATAAATAAAAAAGAAACTTATTCATATATCCATAATATATTTTCTATGTATATAAAGTATCCACAAAGACATATTGAATAAGTACTTGAACTAATCCTTCATACCAAATTACATCAATCTAGATAAATTCTAAGACATGGTAGGACACTTAGCTCCTGACCAACATCTTACTTTTAACCAAAGTGACATGTCGTACTTGGGCCCTCTACATAATAAGTCATTGTACATATAGGTCAATATAAAAAACCATAGAGTTAAACACATTTTTTTAGATAATATTTTGGGCCTCAACATTGTGTCTCTAAAGTTGATCAAACATCTTAGATATATAAAAGTCAACTTGAAACCAAATACCATCATTATCAAAGCCTATGATAATGAAGAATGAGAATATCAACGTACTATTAACTTAATAATGGTCATTAGGCCTTAAACCATGACACTTTATGCCATGTTTTGGACCTAATATTATCTTACAATCTATTATTGGGTTGATCCTAGATCCATAAAATTAGGACTATACATTATACATTATATCAATGTATAAAATTTCCACATTCTGGAATATAAGTAACTATAGCTATTGACATTCAGCCATATCATTATTGTAAATGTCTCAAGGATGAATATAAAAGCTATAACTATCAATTTTTTATAAATCCTATGCTCAAATATGATGGAAAAAGAGTCAAAAAGGGAAAATCTATTGAATTAGGATTAAAATCTAACTACATTGACCTAAACAATTTAGTTTCTACCTCAGCCGTGCCTCCACTAGACATTTCCAATTTATATATAACTAAAAAAGGTCTCAGAGAATGTAATACCCATAATGCATTCCTTATTTCCAAATTGACACAAAATCCAAAAATTTATGGAAGACCTAAGGCCAAAAATACTCACATAGAGATATAAACCAAAGGAATATCTCAACTAAATAAGCCTATTATTTTCAAACTAACCTCTGGCCTAGAAAAAGACCCATTAACTAAAGATGATTCATGGCTTTACATTGATGAGTCAGCTGATTTTTACAAAAGCATAAATTATCCTATCCTTAATTATATTATGGATCACCTATCTTATAAAGATAGAGGCTTAGGGCTACATCTATAAGGAATGATCAAACTAGTCTCAATGACCAAATAAAATGGAACCCATGGTATTGGATTTAAACCACCTAGGGTGACCCAACATAACTTATTCATGTTAAAACACCAATGACTAGTGAAGATGATGCCAATAGTGACACAAGGTTATAGCATCTATGATGACCTTGCCATTACTAATTTATTTAACCCTCATGTCATTTGCATGATTAACCCTATTTATTAACCTTTGTCATTAAACCTCCATGATTAATAGACCAAGACCAACAAGAGTCAACAATTCCATTAGACAAGTTTGAAAATGATGAGGCCATATGCAAATTTCTGGGATTGATGTATCACATTAGTCTTGGAGATCGTAAGCAAGGCTTTTCTATTATATTGGATCCTACTAAATACTTCAGAGATTAGGTGAAATTTCATAGCCAAAAACAAATATAAAATCAAACATTGAGGTTTGAAAGTGAAAACCTCTTTGAGGCAATTTTTGACCAGGGTAAAAGTAAAGAGAAAGGCAAGTATCTTGGTGAAAACTAGTTTCTGGTGCTATTAGATAGGGATGTTCACCCCTCTTCCTATGAAGCATAGGAGACCTTTAGTCCAAAGCCTATTTATGGATCAAATATTAGTACCAAGGAGTGGAAATATTTTGTATATATTATTTAAGAGTGCCTTGGGGTATCTGTTTCATGGCCTTTGATAACATTAGGAGATTATGATTCATCCGACTTGGGGGAATTAGATGAGCTAGTCCAAATAGACAAATTTTCCATTGCCAACCAATCTATCTTGTTGATGACTATTTTAGATGATGGTTCTACACTTCTTATGGAGGATAATTTATAGGTTAACATTGGGACTCTAGAGGACCTAAAGTGGATCAAATTAGGAGCATCCTTCATTGAGGAAGAAAATGAGGTTTTTATATCCCTTATGAGGGAGTTTGTTGACATATTTTCATGGGCTTATTAGAACATGCTAGGATTGGAAACTACCTTGGTTTTATACCATATTGTTATACATCTTGATGCCCAACCCATTAAGCAAGAGATATGTAAGATGCATCCTCGTATTACTGTGCTAGTCAAGAAAGATTTAGAAAAACTCTTAGACGTGAAATGTATTCGACCAGTCAACTACTCAGAGTAGATTTCAAACATTGTTCCAATGAGTAATAAAATGGAAGGTATCAAAATCTACACTGATTTCATAGATATCAACAAAACCTACCTAAAATATGACTTTAATTTACCTAATATTGACATAATAATCAACTCAATGAATGGATATGAAATGATTTCTCTTATGGATGGAATTTTAGGATATAATTAGATCAGAATTACATCGAAAGACCAACATAAGATAACATTCACCACTATATGGGGAACCTTTTATTATTAGGTGATGCTATTTGGACTTAAGAAGACAAGACACACATACCAAAGATCCTTGATTGATTTTCCATGATATGATGCATGACATTATTGAGGATTATGTTGATGACATTATAGGTAAATCAAAGACCCATGCTGAACCATCTAATTACGCTATGAAGAATCTTTGAGAGAATTTGTTAGTATAATGTAAGGCTTAATCTAAAAAAGTGTTTATGTGGTAGAAATTCAAGAAAATTATTAGGCTTCATTGTTTATCATAGAGGCATTGAAGTTGATCTAGACAAAGTTCATACAACTACAAAAATGCCACCACCATATAACTTGAAGCAACTCCATACTTTACAGGGCAAGATCCAAGCAATTTGACACTTCATCTCACAATTGGCTAACAAATGCGATCCATTTATTCACTTAATAAATAATAGAATTATGTTTTCATGGAATGAAGAGTGATAAAAAGTATTTGATCATCTTAAATAATATCTTATGAACCCACTTGTTTTATTTCTACCTATGCTAAACAAGTCATTGATACTTTACCTCTTAGTGAATGAAAATTACCTAGGGGAACTTTTGGCACATAATGATGAACAAGGTAAAGATCATGCAATGTATTATTTGAGCATAACTTTAGTTTCATATGAGAATAATTATGCATCAATTAAAAAAGATTGTTTAGTAAAGGTGTTCGTAGTTCAAAAGTTACATTATTATATGCTAAACAACAAGACCAATGTTATTGTAAAAGTAGATCTACTCAAGTATCTACTTTCAAAAATAAATCTATAGGGCCACATGGAAAAATGGATTATTCTATTAATTAAGTTTGAAATTGAATATGGCAATAAAAAGGACATTAAGGGACAAGTACTTGTAGATCAGATTGCAGAAGCTCCACTTCAAGATACTCAACCTCTTACATTTGGATTTATAGATGAGGCAATTATGACCATTGAAGAAGTAGAAATACCCATTGAGGTAGAACAATGGAGGATTCACTTTGATGGATCATTCAAAAATCATGGATTAGGTGATAAAATATTATTTGTAATGCCATAAGGGGATCTCATTCCCAAGTCATTTTATATTGAATTTACCTATACCAATAACATGGTTGAGTATGAATCACTCATTTCAAGGCTTCAACAAGTAGTATAGTGGAACATTAAATAGTTACTGGTATATGGTGATTCTTAGTTAATCATCAATTAGGTCACAAACTAATACTAGACTAAGGAAAAGAAGTTGGTACCCTATAAGGATATGGTCAATACTATCAAGCAACATATTGCCAACATATAATTTGAAAGAATACCTTGATCTGACAATAAAATAGTTGATGTTATGGCCACCATTAGTTCCATGATCTAGATCATAGATAGATCAAGGTATTATCAATTTCTTGTTGAACATCTTTTAGTATTGACACATGAACAATCAACCATCAAGATGGTCTACAAAATTATTGGTCCTATGTCTCCTTGGTAATAAGACATATATACCTATCTTCAAGAATAATTTATGCCTCCCAACTTATCATGTAATAAATAAAAATGTTCACCCATAAATACTCCAATTATGCCCTATTTGGACCAACCTTGTATCTTAGAAGCTATGATGGAAATTTGATTCATTGTTTACCTTTGGTAAAATATAGATTAGAGTCGAGGGAAGTTCATGAAGGAGTGTGTGGATCTCACACCAATATGATAATATTAGCCAAAAAGTTACTATGTAATGGTTATTACTGGTTAACTATGGAAGTAGATGCAACTGCATATGTGAAAAGGTGTGGAAAGTGTCAAACATGCCAATCTGATTCATGCTTCAACCAAGACACTCAAACCATTGGAAAAACCATGTCCATTCTCAATGTGGAGACTTGACCTCATAGGGATGATAAATCCCACTTCCTTTGACAGACATAAGCAAATCCTAACTACTACAAAATAATTTACTAAGTGGGTGGAAGCCATTCCTCTCATTTACATAATTAGTAAGCAAATATCCAAGTTCATATTTAACCACCTCATTTTCCATTATGGTATCCCCTCGTACACTATATATAATAATGGTGGATCATTTATAAATAAATATGTAAAATCACTTTATACCGAATACCACATCAAACAACATTTATCTGCTACATACTACCAACAAGGCAATGACCAAGTTGAGGCTTTTTATAAAACCATTATCAATATTCTAAAGAAGATTATCAATGATTCTAGTTGTAATTAACACTTAAATATGTTTAATTCCCTCTATGAATACCATACCACATTCTATACTCCAATAGGAGCTACACCCTATTCACTTATTTATGACACTAAATCCATTCTTCCTGCTTAGGTCAAATTGCCTTCTCTCCAAATTTAGTTGCAACACATCATCAATGATGAGGACTATAAAGTAGCTTGCTTGCAAAAGCTAGAACTATTTGATGGAAAAATGCATGGCCACCTTGAATAATCTCTAGGTGTATCAGAATATATTAAAAGGCCAATAAAATAGGTGCATTAAGCATCATGAATTCAAACTTGGTGACCTAGTAATAAAATAAAGTTAGAAGAATGTCAATGTCAAAACAAAAAAAAAGGAAAGTTCCCACCAAACTAGTTAGGGACCTATGTAGTTATTGATAACTATAGTTCTAGAGCATATAAGCTCGCTACACCAAAAAGAGATGAACTTGATGAGCTGATGAACATAAGTAACCTCAAATGTATTTATGATTGAGGGACTCAAATTATTATTTATGAGGATCATTTGAGTTATGACACATTATACCCATTATTTTTACTATAAATTTTACCATTATACCATGCCATTCACCCCTTTCCAATCAATTATTTTTGACTAACCCTACCTATCATGTTTGGCCTTGGTTTTGATTCATTTATACTTTAGGTAAATTCAGTGGTTGATGATAGATTTAATTCCAATAGTTATTTTAGATTAAACATTTTAATGGTAGTACATGAAAGTAGTATGATAGTGGTCTTGAAAATTGCATCTTTCATTTGTTATTACGTTATCTACTCATTCTACTAATTATAACCACCTATGGGAAAATTATTACCACTAACCCTTTATCATTATTTCTTGATTATAACTATTTATGAGAAAATTATGAACAACACTTTTACCATGCATTTTTGCATCACCTTTCCATCACTGTTGCCATACCTTACCATTTACCTATACCTAATTTTTTTGTTACTTACTTGGATACCTTCTGTGTAAGCATAACTACAGTGACTTGAGGTATTATAAGACTTTTTAGGCAATGCTTGATTCATGTTGAGGTTGGCTTAGTCACCCTTTTTCCATGATCTTACTATTTTTTAAGAAATTTAAGTTTAAACACTCTCAAAATTTTACAAGCATGTTTGAGACATGCTCTTTCCATTTTATGAGCATGTTTAAGCCATGATCTCACCCTTTTATAAGCTAGACCATTCTGTATCTTATGATTCTCGATTGAGTTGAGATGCCCAAAAGTTCCAAAAATATTTGAAACATTTTAAAAAATCCTAAAAATCATAAAATTGGCTTAGAATTTCCATGTGAGATATAAATCCATCAAATTTTTTAAGGATGGACTATCTTATTTATTTAATTTCATTAAAAATCCACCATAGTATTTTTCCTCCTATTTATGGGAGAACTACATCAACATGATGTCTGCATGGATTATGTAGGTAGCACTTGGATACATGGGGTATCTTAGATTAGTTTGGCCACAACTTCCTTTTTTTTTACCACTTATTTTCCTTAAGGATCCTTGGACTCTTAGCTATTTCACAAGTAACCACTTGTCTTTTAATTTCCCCATCCTTATTGGCTGTAACCGTATACTCTCCCCATTTTGTGAGTTGATATTATGATCATTATGCATTTAAACTCTATACACTAATGACCACTTATATTTTATTATACTCTCACCATTTAAAAAAAAAACTTAGTTTACACTCTCACCATTTTATGAGCTCATTTTCATTCCAAGCCTTAGATGTAGTAGACACTATTAATTACCATTTCAGTTCATTTTTGCATACTTGTCTCTTGAATTTTAGTGTGGTTTTAGACTAAACCATACTCTCATGCTCACGTAGCTTATTTATGTTGATGCCTTCATGACTATGAGTGTCACTCCCCCTCTTTTCATATGCACTCATTATTTTTCAAGATCATTCTCATTTTATTTTGTAAGTTGATCATATTTTCTTGTTATCCATTTTCTTCTATCCCATATCTTGGGAGAACTACATTTGGCCTTAAGGTCATATTAGATCTAGTGTTAATGGAATTATATGGGAAACACCCACTTTCCTAGTGCATCTGGAGTCAACTCAGCTACCCCTCTATTTTATTTTATTTCCTCCATTTTGTTTGTTTGTTTGTTTTGTTTCCTTGTCTCCTATATCCTAGGGGTAATGTTTTATGTCTTGGTTGTGTTGTTGTTCCCTATGTTTTAAGGGTAATAATTTGTCATTGTATCTTATGTCATTGTTTCCTTATAGCCTAAGGGCAACATTGTGTCATTTTTTTTTGTGTTGTTTTGCTTGTGTCATTGTTACCTAGCTTAGAGGTGACCCTCTCACCAAGAGTAATATCTCTATTACACATACATGAACAACTTGTATTATGTTTTTAATAATCTTATAATTAACTATTATTTATGTATTACTATTTGATTAGCTAAGTGAGTTTGTTTTTATATGCTTATATTAGTTTGTTTACTATAATTTTATTTGCTTTGGATTATTTATTTGTTTTAATTATTTTTAAAATCTATTTACGGATTTGTTTTTTTGTCTATTTTATCTTTGTTTGTTCTATTTGTTTTGTCTTGTTTATATTGTTTGTTATTTATAGTTATTTTTTTTCTTATTGTGTTTGGTTTTAACGTGTTTATTTGTTTGTTTGTTTATTTATTGGTGTTTTGTTATTATTATTGTTTATGTTTATTTAGTTATTTGTTTATTTATTTATTTATTAGCATGTTGTTTGTTTGTTTATTTTTGTTTATTGGAGTTTTTTTATTTATTTGTTTAGTCATTTTTATCTGTTTGTTGTCTTATTGTTTGTTTATAGCCTTACTAGTTATTTTTTGTATAGTTTGTTTATTTTATTTGTTTATTAGTTCATATAGTTTGTTTATGTTTTGTTGTTTATTTGTTTTTTTATCTATTTGTTTTTTTGTTTGTTTCGTTATTGTTTGTTCATTTTGTTTTTATTTTTTATTTTTTTATAATTTTATTTCTTGATTGCCATAATATTATTACATACTGTTTACACTTAAGTCTTGATTATTCATATCATGTACTTAGGTTGTGAATGTTTGTATTTACTCTTAAACTTGGTTTATTTGTTATATTTACATTTGGGATTTGATTATTCATATCTTATTCCTAAGTTATTTATATTTACATTTAAACCAAGTTTTCCATGCTTAAGATATATATTTTCATTTTAGTTTTTCATAATTATAATGCATAATATCACAAGCTAAATCTAAAACCAAGTATACAGAGACTATCAGATCAATGCTATGATAATACTTCTCTGATATATCAAAACCAACCAAATATCCAAATACATGCTTGACTCCATTGAGTAATAAATAAGAGTAAATATGATTTATTAGGTGTTTATATAGATGTGCATATTTGAATAAGCATACATATGAGTCATATAACATTATCATATGATACCCAACACAACAAAATCTCATAAACATGGCATAAGCTATAAATGAACATAACATACATGAACATAAATATCAAAAATGTCAAACATCCATAATACTAATCAATGCTAATCACTAATAAACATGAGATAATCAATATAATAAACATGGCATTAAATCTTGACTCTTGAAAACTTACAAAAAAGAGGAATAAACATAGTGAACAAATGTATTCTATGCAAAAAAGGTTTTTAAGATAGAGATCACTTGTTTGTGAATTGTTCCTTTACGTAGCTAGTCTGGAAAGAAATCCTCAATCTTTGGGGTATTGCTTGGATTCAACATAAAAGTGTGGATCTATCTTTTAAAAGTTGGTACTGTCCCTCTAAGAATCCTGATGTTCTTTTTTTATGGAAACTAACTCTTCCCCATATTTGGTGGGGAATATGGAAAGAAAGAAATAACCGTATTTTCAGAAGTAAAGAACTTCCAAGATGGGTAGTGGGGCAGAACATCATTAGAGCTATCAAGGAGAATTTTTCATTGAAAAGGGATCCTAATCCTACATTTCAAATTGATAATCCTTTAAGATCAAAAAAGTCTAATGTAAAAAATGAAAATCCTAGACTTGGTGTAACTTGGAATGTCCCCCCTCATGGGTGGATCAAAGGGAACTTTGATGGAGCTGCTAAAGGGAACCCAGGGAATGCAGGATGTGGAGGAGTCTTGAGAAACCATATGGGAAATGTAATCAATGCTATTGCAATTCCCATTGGTAAGTCAAACTACCGTATTGCTGAAGCTTGTGCTGCCCTCCAAACCATTAAGCTAGCTGTTGAATCGAGATATTCTAAATTATGGTTGGAAGGGGACTCCTTGAATATCATAAATATCTTAAATAATAAAAATTCTATCTCATGGTCAATAGAGGCTATGGTGATGGAAATGAAAACTTTAATTAAAAAATTTGAGAAAGTCACTATTACCCATACTTACCGTGAAGCAAACGGAGTTGCTGATTGGATAGCAAATTATGCAGTTCGAGTAGGACACAAGGTGAGCTGGCAGGAGACATTAAACAAAAACATGGATCTTAGAGCGCTTGTTCATCATGATGTAATTCATGATAAGGAGGGAGAGATCAGAATGGAATAAAAAACTAATGATTTGGGGGAGTGGATCCACAGAGCAAGATATACACTCATTAAATAGAAATGTTCTAGAGTACATGAGGAGGACTCAAAACGTGCCAAAATATAGGTGAGTTCTGTTCCAAATTGGTAATAGTCGGGTTAATTATTTAGCTGATAGGGGTTGGGCGTTAAAGGAGATTAGTATGGCTCGAAATAGGAAAGGAGAACCAAGGAAGCAGGAACCCAAATATTGCAAAGAGTGGAAAGGAAAAGAAGATGTCTGGAAGATCCTGCAGAGAGGAAAGGTTGTGAGTTATATGGAACTGATTCATGGCTCAAAACCCCATATCACAATGGATTTTTTCAAAAATTAGACTGATGATAAGGTTACCTTGCATGGCATTACAGTGAATCTCACTGAGGAATTCATAGTGGAGGTGACGGGGCTTCCAATGGAGGGAATTAAATTTTCAAAGCAGACAAGCATTTCCAATGAGGCTTTTTGCAAATTCCCTAAAATGGATGCTGAGGAGCAACAGCTGGAAAAAAGTAGAGATTTTTTTTAAACTGGAGCAGATTAAGGGCATCTGGAGGGACATCTTATGCTGTATCCGTGAGTACTTCATACTTGATGGAAGAAGCAAAAGAGTCCACAAATTTCACTTTGTATTTCTCAATCACTTTAGACACAAAGTAAGAATCTCCTTTCCTTTTTATCTGCATTTTTCCTTGCTCCAAAGTTTGTTCGCTCATAAGAAAAAGGATTCTTGTCCCATCCTGCATGAGGGGTTAATTATTATAATTGAAGGGAATTACAAGAATAAGGCCATTGTAAATAATCCTTATTCGAGAAAATATAAGGACTTACGGAGTAATAAGAAAGAAATAGTAAAAGGGAATAAAAAAGCTAAATTCAAACTCCCAAGCTTTAATAACCAGACTGTTGATGAGGAAACAGAGTGGGAAAGTTATGAAAACACTGGGGAGGAGAGTCTGGAGGAAGAAGGAGGAATAGAAAGTGGGCATTCAAATTCCAGTGAGGAAGAAGAAGTGCAAGATAAGAATGAGAAAGGAGTCACTATAGAGGAAAAGTCTAAAAATAGCAACCATGAGTCTGAGGAAAACCAACAAGTGTTTGAGGAAATTGATAAAGATCTAGATGATCTTGCTGTGGACCCTAATCCGATTAATGAAAAGGAAAATCTAGTTCAGGTTGCTAACCAAATATTGGAAATGGGAGCTCAAGTAAAGGAAGTAAGTAACAAAAAAGTTAGCCATGCTAAAACAAAGGAACAAAAACGAAGGGAAATAGAGGACTATATTGAAGAAGGTGGAAGCAGTCCTAAAAAGAACATAGATGATTGGAGTGACAGAAGGTAGAATAACGAACCTACTAGACTGGCCAAGTGCAAAGCTGATGCTACTCTAAAATTCGATCTATGGATGTATAAGGAGATAATGGAAATCAATAGGAAAATGGTAATAATGGAGGGGAAACGGGAGGCAATTTGGAACAAAATCAATAACATGGAAAAGCAGTTGAGGGATATTCCCATAAAACTCAAAGATTATGAGAACCTAAGGGAACTCATAAAGGAAAGCTGATTAAAGATGGAGGAGGTAACCTCTAGCATTTGTGCTGCTGCTGTTAACATTGAAAAAAGAGAAAATGAGGAAATCAAAAATTTGGAGGGGCCTAGCAAGAGAACTAGACAAAGCTCAAGAAAGAAAGCAATGCAAGAGGGACCTACGAAGGTGACTGCTGCCGTCTAGGACACTGTTGCGAAAGGTAAGGAAGCAGTGAAGATGATATTGGAACTAGAAGAATAGTTCATGGTTCTTTTAGTTGGTTCTGCTAGTTGGTTGTGTTTTTTGGTCTTGGTACCTAGTTTTTTGAACTTTTACTATGGAGTTCCTAGGTCTCTGTAAAACTTGGGGTCTATCTTTGGTTTTTTGTTTGTTAGTTTCAGGTCTTTGTTTCTTGGTTTTGTTACTTCGGTGAAGAACGCTTAAGGCTTGCCTATGGACGTTAATGTTTTATCTTTCTCCTTTTGTTCAGGGTTTTAGGGTCCCTTTCAAAACCTATTTTTACCATAATCTAAAACATGGCATTAAATATATATCAAGAATATCATATACATGTACATCATCTTTTCAGGACCCAAAACTAAATGTCAATGTATCACAAATGTCATATACATAGAGGGTATAGACATATCACAATAGTGTCTTAAAAGTACATCAATATGCCAATATAATAATTAAAATGACATATGCTAAAACTATGTCAAAATTAAAAAAATGCCAAGATACCTACACTCAACTTTAGCTCTATGTGTCAATGGGACCTATGGCCAAAGGTGGCCCTAATGGCCTTAAAAGTCCTAGTGGTGGTGGCCATGGATTATGGATAGACTAACCTAAGGCACTTGTAACATGACTCCTGGTATAAGATCAACTAGATCTACTAACTACCCACTATGTATCTTAGACCTCAAATGAAGTAACTTATTGGTCTCTGGGCATGATCATCTCATAGGCTTATTGGTAATAAGATGCCTCTCAAGTGCTCAGAATGAAGGGTTCTCAACCCAAGAAGGATTTTATTGTGCTCATCAGATCATAAAAACTTTTCATGGTAATATAATTAGTTCATGGTATATGGGGAAGGTTCATAGATCAAAATTATAGGAATTAGTTTTTGTATTGAGGGGCTATGATTTATGAACCATCGTTAAGAGTGAAAACATGTTTAAATGCTCTTAGAACCCTAATAAGGACTGAATGTTGAAGATGCTAAAAAAAAGTGCCAAAAATGGTTTGGTATGATCAGGTAAGATATTTTATATTATATTGGACTCTCCCATATCCCTCTAGGTGGTATTAGTTAGAGAGAGGAGAGAGAAAATGTTGAGTTATAGGCTTATTTATGAAGTTGTTATCAAAGTCAAAAATTACATTGGACATAGTAATAAAATGGATATAGGAAGAAGGTAGAGAATAATTTTTAATTTAAATTAAGGTTTATGGATAGGTTTCATCCCTAAAGTGTGATAAATTGGTTATCCAAGTTAACCAATCGCTAATAAACCTAATGGTGTAAATAGTGGAAAACCTAGGCAATAGTGAGAAATTGAATTGGAATATGTTTTTGTTATAGAATGATGAAACCAAGTACATAGAGATGTTTTTTATGAATTTTAAGACATGTTAATGTTTGGTATAAGTTTTTGAGGTCAGTGAATATAGTGAAAAAATTGCTCACAAGTTGACGTATCTAGTTCAAATGAGACAGTGAGATATAAGGTCATAAGATTGGTCTACAAGACCAATATTTTCTATTTTACCATATGTTATTTATATCTAAGAATAGTATAATTATATAATAAGTAATATACATTCATAAAAAGTAATTTAAAATGTCTATATAGGTGTTGGAGGTCTAAGTCAACATGACTGTGTTTTGAGGTAAGCTGGCAATTTTGAGTGAGTGAGTTGCATAGGTGTTTTTGAAGCCTTATCTTCTGAGTGGAAGTGTTTAATAAATTTGGTAATGACCCTGAGGTAATTTAGACTATATATATATAATTATTTTATCATATTGTATTATCTTAAGTATATTTTGAGCTTCATTCATTCAAGACATTTTTTGAGGCACATAGGCCTAATAGGACAATTTGTCCTAAAAAAGATTTCAAGGTATAAACAAATGATGTAGATATAAAAAAATATTGAAGAGGTAAAAATATTTCCTTGAATGAGTGGTTGAATGGTTTTTAAGTGTAGGAGAAATCCATCTATGCCCAAGAGAATCAAGTTTTGGTGTTAAGAGATATACTTAATGCAATTAGGTCTCCATGAGACCTAAAAGTGAAATGAGGCCAAATTGAATCATTTTAGACCAAAAGGGACTCAAAACTCATTTAATTCATGTCCATAGGATGTAATAAGACCTATTATATGGATGAAATAAGAGTTTAAGGGTGGGTGGGTGATTAAGTGGTATTTGAATAAGGAATGGTAGATATACAAGGCAGTTTTAGGCCTATAAGTAAGATAAGAGGAAGTTGTGATCAATGAATTCAAGAAGGGAGGTTAGATAAAGTGTTATAACAAGTAAAAAAACTTGAATAAAAATACACTAATGTGATAACACTTACTTTCCTAGATCATAGGGGGAGGATAATGATAAAAACCAATCAAAAACACAACTAAAATGCAAAGAATGATAAATTCCTTACCTTTCTTGAATGATCCAAATGATTTGTTGTGTGGATTGCTCAGATTTTACTCAAAGAGTCTTTGGAAATGGAGATTGGTTATCTCCTTCTCTCTTTGGAACCATGGATTGTGGCTTGATGTTAGCTTTAGCTTGTGATTTTAGAATTATAACACTATTGCCTTCAATCTTGCTACAAAACCTACATTATAACTTTACTATATCCAAGCTCTCCAAATGAAGAGACAAATTCTTGTATTTATAGGTTTAGAAACTAACCCAACTCAAGATGCATTAAAGCATAGTTTAAACATAGAATAGGTTAAAACATAACCTATGTGAGTTAATTAACTCTATTAGAGTTAAAAGGTGTCAAAAGATCATGATTTACAATGAATAGGCATGGGTGAGATATTTTCAAAGTCTTGAAAACTCATAAAAGGTAATCATGAAAATCTAGGATATCTCATATTTTTAAATTTTCTTTTTTATTAATTCATTAATTTCACATGGATAATTAAAATAGGCATATAATTTAGTTTAGAATTTTAATTAATTATGATTAGGTATTTAGCATTTATTAGATTTGATTTTATGTGTACACTTGCCTCACTTAATAGGTCTATAGGCCAAATTGCATGTTATTATGCCATAATTTGCTTAGAGATGAATTCATGAGAGGTTTTTGTTGCTTATGGTAGGATACCCCAATTAGGAATGTCTTAATGGGATTCTAAGCTTTGATGATTGGTGCAAAAGTATATTTGGGACGTTCAATAATTTTTAGACTTAATTTGAAATGGTTGGTAAGAATCAGTTTGAAGTCTGATCAAAGGCCATTGATGGCTAGTTTTAGGTGTCTATAGTTTTCCCTTATTTGGGAAGGTTTTTTAAGCTATAAGCATAACAACATATTCTCAAAGAATGAAAATGGTACTATATTCTTATGATTTCAATGGCAATGAATGAATTGTAGGTGTCCCCTCAAGGGAGAGATTGGCAAAGGGGTCTATAATCAGTCCCTCAAAAGGAGGAAATGATTGGACCAAAAATATGAAATGTGGTGGAAGAGATTGCTTTGCCCATAAGCAGTTATAATTAGTGGCATATGGAGCTACTCTGTTTAGAATAAATGAAAAGGATGATTTTCCTAGAAGTGGTTATAATCATTGACATAGGTGGGATAGAAAAAATTGATGAGTTGCCCAAAGGTAGTTATAATCAACAAAAAAAGCTTAGGGTAATAAGATACTAATTTGACCAAAGGCAGTTATAATAATTAAAAGGGAAAATAATGATTTTCCCATAGGTGGATATAATCATTGGCAAAATAAAAACATGCCCCAATTGGGTGGATATAGATAATAGTTTTCCCAAAGGAAGTTATAAGCATTATGTCAATGAAAATGTTCCCCAATTAGGCAAAAGAAAAATAATGATTTGAACAAATATGGTCATAATCATCAACCCTCAAATGGATAGAAAGATAATGATGTGCCCAAAATTGGTTAGAATCATTTTTAATGTAAATGGGATGGTATACAATGATTTTCCCATAGGTAGTTATAATCATTATACACTAATAGTGGAAAACATGATATGGAATATGATGGAAAATTGGTATAGAGGAGAAAGATGAATTTGGGAAACTTGATAATAGGGAGATACTCACCCAAACTGGCAAGGAATAATTTTTTGCATTGTTTAATTACTCTATTTGGGATATGAGTTGGATTAGATAAAGAATGTTATTATTAATAAGGAGATATATCATTTATACATTTCTATTTAGACTCCTTGAGCTAATTTTTTATATAGCATGTGATGAAAAACATCATAATAGAAAACCATGATAATTTGATAGAAATATGCATATGGACTGACCCTCTATCTAATAATCAATTAAAATCAATGAACTAATGATAAAAACCATGCTGATAATGTTGATGCATGAATATGGATGGATTAAAAAATAATGCAGAAAGATTCACCTAATGAATGCATATAGACTAAATCAAGGCACAACAAAAAGGAAAAAAAAAGCAAAAAAGCACCTAGAAAAGAAAGAAACAAAACAAAATAAAATAAAGAGAAATAACAATAAAAAAAATGGGTATTCACAATATTAGTATAGATAAAATGACACAAACAAGATGACAAATGTTATTCCTAGACCATAGGAGATAATGAAACAAACAAAAAAAATGAGGGATAGAAGAAAAGGAAGGGGGTGGCCGAGTTATCTCCAGATGCACTAGACAAGTGGATGTTGCCTATTTAGTTCTATATATTTAATATCTAACAAAAACTTCAGGCTAAATGTAGTTCTCCTAGGAAATGGGATAGAATAAAATGATGAGAAATAAAACATGATGGATGTTATAGAATAATATGGGAATGAGTTTTCAAAATGGTGAGAGTGTGGGATATAAGGCCAGTAAGGATGGGGAAACTAAATAAGAAGTGGTTTCTTGTGACTTAGTGAGGGTTCCTAGAATCCTCAAGGCAAAGAGGTGGTTAATGGGAATTGTTTTTAGATTTTATAAAATGGTTTTACAAATGTTTTTGGAATTTTCTAAGCATCTCAACTCAATAGAGAATGATGAGACACTAAATGGTCTAAGATTACAAAATAATGAGAGCATTCAAACTTAATTTGCTCATAAAATGGTGAGAGCATGGATTATGTTGCTTACAAGATGATGAGAGTGTAGAAAAAGGGTGACTGAGATGATCTCAACATAAATTGAGCACTACCTACATAGTCTCAGCATAGGACCTCAAGTCACTATGGTTCTGCCTTACATTAGAAGAATCTGACTAGAGTAGTAACCAATTCAAACAAAATAGGCGCAGTTGGAAAATGGCACAATATAACATAGAAATGGCATAGTGGTAATTCAAGACATGATAGATAGGTGTTTCCCCTAATTTTCCCATAGGTGGTTATAACTAGGAAATAATGGCATAAGTCAATGATACTAATTTTTCCTTAGGTAATTATAATTAGGAGCAAGACCACTGATTTTCCCAAAGGTGGTCATAATAAAGAAAACTTGGTATAAAATGGAACAAGAAATAAAGGATGCAACTACCAAATATCTATCATACTACTCTAAAATAGAGCCTTTATCTAAAATACTTGAATAAACTATTGAAACTTGATCTAAATCTTCATGCTGAAAGGAAACTTGTAACTAATGGAATAGAACCAAGGTCAAAAGGGTTGGGTAGGGAGGGTGAAAACAACTCAATCGATGGGAAATGTATGATAGAATGGAATGATAGATTGATAAATTTATGGAATGATATGGTACAAAAAATAAATTTGATATTATGGTACAACTAAAATGGTCTTTATAGACAATACACCACCTCTCATGCAAAGTAATGCTTGAGGTGGATAGTGTTCATCAACTCATCAAGTTCATCCTCGTATGGTGTAATAAGCTTGTATCCTATAACACTATAGTTTGCAATAATGATAAAGGGGCCTACCCAGTTGGGTTTGAACTTACCTTTATGTTTCTTCTTGGCCATGGTATTCTTTTGGTTTTATTTAAGGACAAGATTACCAAGCTCAATTTTTCTATGTTTTATGCACTAATTATAGTGGCCATAGAATTGGTTCTAGTATGCTTGTAGGTTATTAACTACGTCTAGGTGTTTCTCATCAAGTAAATCTAGCTCTTACAGGTGATCTACTTGATAGTATTCATCATCTAGGACATGCTTCAAAGAGATATATAAAGAAGGTAACTCAACCTCAATGGGAAGAATGGCCTCAGTGCCATAAACAAGTGAATATGGAGTGGCTCCTATTGGAGTATAGTGATTGGTGTAGTATGCCTAGAGGGTATGGAATATTTTAAGGTGCTAATCATGGCTAACATCATTGACTATCTTTTTAAGAATGTTGACAATGGTTTTGTTAGATACTTCTACCTAGCCATTACCTTGTTAGTAATATACATTGAAAAAAGTTGTTTAATCTTATACTCAACACATAGAGATTTGACATATTTGTTTTTGAATGATCTACCATTATCAGATATAATGTTAGAGGGGATACCATAGTGGTAAATGAGATGGTTAAAGATGAATTTGTAAATTTGATTTCTAATCACGTGAGGGGTATAGCTTCAATCCACTTACTAAAATATTTTTTGGTGGTAAGGATATGTTTATGGCCATTAAATGAGGTGGGGTTTATCTTCCCAATGAGATTGAGGCCCCATGTAGTAAATGGCCATGGTGTAAGCATTGGTTTCAAAGTCTTGGCTGGGGCATGAATTAGATTGGCATGCTATTGACATTTATCACATCTTTTCACATATGTAACTACATCTGTATCCATCATTGGCCAATAATACCTAGTACACAGGAGATTTTTTGATACGATTACCCTACTATTATGGGATCTACATATTCCTTTATGAACTTCCCATAATGCTAATGTAGATTCTACTAAAGTTAAACAACAAAGCAGAGTTTTATCAAAACTGTAGTGTTATAAGGTTGGTCTGCGTAAGGTATAATGTGTGGCATGGTAAATAAAGGCTTTGGATTGTTTGTGGGAAAGGTATGGTGGCATAATGTGGTCATGAAGATAGGAATATAGGTCTGAATACAAAATACAGATAGGACCAACAATATCACAAATCGATGCGATAGTTGAAGGTTCATGAGTTGGCACTAGTGGATTTTCAATGAGGAAATGGTATTATTTGGCCATATCTATATGTCAAATCAAAGATCCAATGGTAGCCATGGCATTAAATATTATATTACTATAACATTTAAGAGTGTTAACCATGGCCTTATATGGAACCAATTTGTCATCCTTGGTCTAAAAATGGTATGTACCCTGATTGATGATTAACTAAGAATCACCATAAACCTTTAGATGATGTATGTTCCATTGTATTTATTTTTATATCCCTATAATGAGTGCTTCATATTTGGCCATGTTGTTGGTACAAGGAGAGATGATCCTGAATGATTTAGGGATTAAATCCCCCTATGGTGTAATGAACAAAAGGCCTGCCCTAGATCCATATGTGGTGAATGATCCATAAAAATACAACTTATAGTGTTGATCCTTAAGAGGTGTTTTAATGATGGTCATAATATATTCATCTAGGAATTGGAATGCAAGTAGTTGTATATCTATAAGGGGTAAATCAACAAGATGATCTATAAGAACTTGTCCCTTGATGGATTTTTAGTTAACATACTCTATCTCAAGTTCAATGAGAAGCATAATCAATTTTTCCATGCGGCCTTGTAAATATATTTTAGATAGTAGATACTATAGTATATCTAATTTTTAAATGACCATGGTCTTATTGTTCAACATGTCATGTCACAGTTTCTAAGATATGAAGACCATAGCTAAATAGGCTTTTTGACTGGGCATATAATTATGCTCATACGTAACAAGTGTATGATTTAAATAATACATGACATGTTCCTTTCCATTATCATCATGTTGATATAGAAGTTCCCCCAAGGCTTTGTCAATAGTTGATAGGTATAGGAGGAATGGCTTTCTTGACATAATAGGTAATTAAATAGGCAAATTTGTGAGATAGTCCTTCAAGTGATAAAAATAATTTTGGCATTCATTATCCCAATGAAATTATACCCCTTTATTTAGCAAGTGTGTGAAGGGATGGAAATTTTTAGCCAATTGAGAGATGAAACATCTAATAGATTATATCTTTCCCTAAAAGCTACAAAGTTGCTTCAAATTGGTTGGTGGTGGCATGTTTATTATAGATAGTACTTTGGTTGGTTCAACTTTAATGCCTCGATCAGACGTATTGAAGACAAATAATTTTCCTGAAGTAACTCCAAAAACACACTTCTTATGATTTAACCTACCTTTGTATTCATGTAGTCACTCAAATATCCTCCTTAATGTTTCTAGATGATTAGCCCTAGTCTTTTATTTACCTAGTATGTCATTGACGTAGTCTTCAACAATGTCATGCATCATATCATGAATTATGATGATTATGTCTCTTTGATATGTGGACCCAATGTTTTTGAGACCAAATGGCATAACCTAATAACAAAATCTTCCCCATGGAGTGGTGAATGTTATTTTATGTTGGTATTTTAACACAATTTAGATTTGGTTGTAGCTTGAGAATCCATCCATTAGTGAAAGCATTTCATAACCCATAGTGGAGTCAAAAATCATGTCAATATTTTTTAGAGGAAAGTCATCCTTAGGGTAGGTTTAATTTATGTCTCTAAAATTAGTGCATATTCTGATTCCTTTCAGCTCTTACTAACTAGCACAACATTCAATATCCACTCTGAGTTATCTATGGATTGAATACATCTCACTTTAAAGAGATTTTACAAATCTTTTTTCACTAATACATAAATGTGAGGATGGATATTACATAGTTTTTGTTTCACTCGTTTGGAATTAGGATGTACCACAAGGTGGTGTACAACCAAGATAGGGTCTAAACTAGAAATGTCAGAGTAGGCCCAGACAAATATATCAACAAATTCCCTCAATAGGGATGTAAAGACTTCACATTCCTCCTTAATGAGGGATGCATCTAATTTGATCTATTCAGGTCATCTGGAGTCCTGATGTTAACCTCTATCATGTCTTCCAATAGAAGGTTTGAACCATCTTCTAGAATAGTCAAAAAATATTTAATTTATCCTACAATGGTAGAGTCCTCTATTTGGATGGGCTCTTCAAGTTATCTTAGGCATGATGAATCAGAATCCCCCAAGGGTAGGGATGGCCATGTGACAAATATAGTTGGAAACTCTAGGATGATTTGATCAAAAGATTTTTTTTCAAGGCTAAACTTAGACCTATATGTGAGTTCATCATTGTTGGTCTCATGAGCTATGTTTGAGAAAGGTTGAATACCCCATCTAGTGGCATCTAAAATAGGTTTTCACCACTAGACTGGCCTTTCTCTTTACTATTTCCCTGGTCCAAAAATGCCTAAAAGAGGTTTTCAATTTGGGACCTCAATGGTTTATTTAATTATTTTTGGCTAAGGGTGTTCACCCACACTCCAAAATAGGCTTCAAGATCTAACTTGATTGAGAACCCTTATTTGTGGTATCCTAATGGAACATTATCAATAAGGCCCATAAAATCATAGAAGGCTTCATCATTCTAAAATTTGTCAATTGACATATTTGATTCTTTTTGGTCCCAGTCTATCAATTGAGGATAATATAATGGTAGTGGGTTATGGTGAAAAATTGATGAAAGGGTGCAAATGCCATTAGTGTCAAATAAATTTATATTGGATAGGTCATCAAAATGGCTATGATTAAACTCTACTTCATTATTAACATCATCATCACTAGTCATTGGTGATGGAACTCAAATAAGATACATGGGGTCACCCCTAGGTGGGTTAAATCCAAGACCATGTGTTCCCTTGTATAGAGTGGTAGAAATTAGATCAAATGGACCTTATTCATTTAGCCGAGGGCTTCCTCCTTCATAACCATACCACTCCATGATTTGATTTGAAATGGGATACTTGGAACTAATATAATAGTTGACTAATTTGTCATTATACAACCAAGATTCATCATCTCCAAGAGGGTCCTATTCTTAGCCAAAGGTCGGTATGAAAATGACAGGTGGTGGAATATACAAGTGGCCTTTACCATTTATTTTCCATGACATGAAAGGTGGTTTGGATTTAGGTATTCCAAAGGACTTGGGGTTCTATGGAAGCTCAACAATGTGGAATGTATCATAGGTCAAATATTCTCTTGGGCCATTAGTCAAAATGGTATAATGATTGAATATTTTAGGAGGTGGCATGTAGGAAAGTAAATCAAGGGTATCAAGGTCAATGCAGTTGGCCTCTAGTGAATAAGCAAGTATTTATTTTCCTTTATCCTTCTTGGCAATTGGGTTCAATCCAAAGTGATAGTTATAGATTTGGTACTTGGCCACTAAATGATTTTAATGATTGTATGGTTGCAAATCTCTATGGATGGTGACCTCCATACCTAAATGGGGAAACTTGGTACACTAGTGCAATGTCAAAGGGATTACATGAATCTCATGTATCTAAGGCCTACAAAAAAGGATATTATATGATAATTTAAGGTCTAACACATGGCATAAAGTATCATGGGTCAAGGGCCCAATGATAATTGGTAAGATGATGATGCCCTATGATTCTTATTTTTTATTATCATAGGCCTTAATGGTGATCATCTGTGGCTACAAGTCAACTATTGTGTATCTAAGAATCTTTATGAGCTTTAGAGACATAATATTTAGGCCTAACCCATTGTCTATGAGGACATATTTCACTTTTAGCTAAATTATGACAACTTTGATGTATAATGGATTATTATGCAACATGCTAAGGGATGGCATATCACTTTGATCAAAGTTTAATTATTGGTCTAGAGTTAGGTATCCAACCAAATCTTGGAATTTATTTGGAGATATGTCATTAGGAACTTAGGATTGGCTAAGGAACTCAGTCAAGATGTTCTTGTGGATGGTAAATGTATGTAATAAATCTAAAATGGAGATTTGTGTGTTCATCTTTTATAATTATTCCATAATATCAAATGTATTATGTTGTACAATGGTAAATGGCTTATTATTATACATAATAGTTAGTTAGATGGGTGAAGTGGTAAATGGATGTGGGCTTGGTGTAGTAATATTTGACTACAGAGTTGTGATTGCATAATTGGGATTAGATACAAGACCACTATTGCTAACAAATGATGGTGGAGGGGGACCTGATAAGATAAGTATCAGTTATCGATGTACTTGTGTATGGTCACATGCCAAAGATGAGTTATTGGTATAAGGTCCAAAAGTGGGAATTCTTACTTGAAAGTATTCATATATACAGTCTCACATTAAGGAAGGATCACCAACATGGTTTAGTTGATTGGGTATGATTCGCAATGGTCTTGTTTGGTTGGTACTTGGTCTTGGATTGATGGAGATGGTGTTAATGTGACCTCCTTAAATATGAACTACAACCTTGTTGTAGTCATGTACAACTACATGGTAGGTCTATTGGTTTTTGGCATCATTATAGCCTTGGTTCTATCTATTTATTTGATGTTGTTGGTTCTATTGTTGATGTTTTTGGTTCTACCTTAGCTATTCATATTATTGTTATTGCTATGCAAGTTGTTATTGTTATTGGTGTTGATTTTTATGTTGGGGAAAGGGGTTCTAATAGATTATTATATTCTAATTAGAGGTGAAAGCTCCATGATCCAATGTGATCTTTCTATTATCCAACATATTTTTAATCAAATGTTTAATTTTCACACAACACAAATTATGGCCATTAACCTGATGATACTCATAGAATTCATTTTGCTTATACCAATCTAGATAGTCAATGCCCTTAAGATAATGTTTTAAAATAGGCCAATTAATCAAAATAGTTGTAGCAAGCTTGTGAAACACATATTCAATAGGTTCTCAAAGGTCACTAAAAATGTGATGATTAGGCAGAATTCTCTTTAGAAGAGGGTTTTAAAAAAGGCATAGGCTATTGTATTTGTGGTGCTAGTTTAGGCTATTTTGCTTGTTGCATTTTCTAAGTGGGTTGTTAGTGAGGAGTAAATTGCATGTACAACATAGGTTGAATAAATAGTGTTTTAACTATTTGGACATATCATGACTTGGTTACTCTATTTCCCATAATATTCTTATTTTGATTAAATGTCTTGGGTCTATCATAATTATTGGCCTGGGTTTATTACGATGCTTTTGATTAGACTTGGCTCTAATTTTAGCCATTGTTCTAGTTTTGATTTTGGCTCTAATTTGATGAGGTAAGTTTAATCATCCTTTTATTAATAAGGGCTCTTTCAATCAAAAAACCTATATCAATGATTTCCTTAAAAGTATGTGCATACTATAACTCCAAATGGTAAGATATTTTATTGTGTGAAGTTTTGGTAAACATAATGGCTAGTTGCTTTCTAGTAGACTGTGAGTGAATCAGCTTGCAAGAGCTCTCCATCACTGTAGATAACTTATAAATCTTTCGCCAACCTTTTATTTGGCTTGCATAAAATCTACTAGTGAAATATCATGATTGAGATTATAGGATAAGTGTTGCACAAAATTATTTGAAAGGTCAACAAAATCAAAAACTATTTTTTTTGGTAATTTCAGGAACCATTTTAATGTTTGTCTTGATAGGATCCATGGAAATAAAAATAAAATGTATATGTCACTGTAGGCCCCTGGTTGGCATGCAATAAAGAATTATATCAAGTAAGTCTTAGAGTCACCTTTTCCCTTATATTTGTTGAACTTTGGTTGTTCATACCCTAGAGGAAATAGTATTACAAGTATTTCATGTTAAAGGGGTAAAAACACATGTCATCCAACTTAAATTTTTTGGTTTGTTTCCTAGCTTAGATGTTGGCAATTGCATCATTCATCTATTGTAATTCTTGCATGAGGAAACTAGTGGGAACATTAGACTGAGGTGGAGGCTAGGTGATCCCAAGTAGATTACTTTGACTAGGGTATAGTGGAGGTATTTATTAGGGAATGTTGGTTTGGTTTGGGAATGGAATAATAATATGCATATGTGGATTAAGGTGTGATTATTGAAATTGCATTTGTTAATGTGTGATATTCTAGTTAGGATTAGGTATATGGGTTTGGATTTGGCATAATTATCACTGAGATAGAGATAGATGATTATATTATGCATATTACGGTTGAATGGGGACATGCTAACAACTAGTCATACCTTACTGATTGAGGGGAACTTGTGATCCAAAGCCCTATCATTGAACTTGTGGCACATTTGGCACAAAAGGCAATTGTTACCTAATTGTTACTTGTGGAACATTAGAACCTCTTGGTTGTACAAACCCCTATTGGGAAGTAGATGCATATTAGAGATTAAACATTTATCACTGACCAATAATTGTAAGTTATTTATTAGACATCATTTTGTTTTATATTGGCATGTTGGTCTATGAATAAATAGGTATGTTCATGACTACCTGGCAAGGTGGAACATTGGTTCCCCCCTATTGAGGTGGTAATATGTTTTGCCTATACTACATGGGTATGTTGTATGGTGATTATTATTATGGAATGTTACTCATTACCTTTTGTGGTGGAGTAATATTCATCACATTTTGTTGAGGCATGACACTAGTCATTACTTGACTACTTAATCCTTGTGGTTGGGTGATTGAAGAAGAAATTGGTTAATTATTAGAGGTAGTTAATTGAGGTTTAGAATTATAATTTATTTCCCCCTACATTTTTGAACCACTCATGGTGTTTTTAGACATCTAATTCCTAATACCATTTGTGTTAAAATTATCAATCTTACTCGAATTGCACTCAAATGCACATTTTAGGTCAAAATCCATAAAACACTTTAAATGGTTCAAACTTGTCACTTACAAGTGACAATTTAGGTCAAAGTATCCCTAAATAGGGAAATTCATTTTATGGTCTAGCTAACTTTGATTAGATCATTTCGAGTCAAAATGACAATTTCACCATTTAGTGTTCTAGATCACTCTTTTCTTCTAATTCATTGGTACACATCATATACCTTTGTTATTTGGTGTTGGAAACATCCTAAATGGAAATACAGCTCCAACACATCTAACATTGGCTTTTAGTTCCTCTCCAGTTAGATTATGACCCAATAATATGACTTCCTAACCATTTTGATTAATTAAGGGCCAATTTTCAAATAATTGCATAAATGTTGAGTAGCTTTGTTTAAGGATAATTAATCCAAATCAAGAGCTTAAGTGGATTTTATATGAGAGTTATTGAATATTTATTTTTGAAAATTGATTTTGATTATATGCATCACCTAGTGACATCATCTATGGGGTGACATACCTAGGCCATAAAGACCATAAATATCAAGATTATGGGTCACCCATGCCTATTTAATGCCTCCCATGCCTCTTTAATGCCCCTTATTCCAAGGTCATGATGAAGATAATTATTTATTTAATTCCAAATATTAGGATTATCCATGGCCACACATCTCAATCTTAAGATGGATGGTCATGGTTGATCCTGACCAATCTCAAAAATCTATAAATAGAGAGGCCATGGACATGAATTTTAAGCTATTTTGGTGAAATGTTATTATGCTCAAATATCTTCAAAAGCTTGAATATTTCAAAGTTATAATGTTAAATTGTTTCCACAATCCTTTGCATTTGATCATTTATTTTGTTTGAAAGCTTTATTAATAGGCTAGTTTAGTGATTTGGAATCATGAGCCTAGGTTTTATGGAGTGTTTTTG
This sequence comes from Torreya grandis, assembly GCA_037957365.1. Classification (NCBI taxonomy): domain Eukaryota; kingdom Viridiplantae; phylum Streptophyta; class Pinopsida; order Cupressales; family Taxaceae; genus Torreya; species Torreya grandis. The sequence continues at coordinate 1,141,156 of JARHVA010005343.1, forward strand.
AGGCATTGAAGGAGTTTACCACCATTTTTGACAAAGACAAGGATGTTTGATCAAAGGAGAACATGTTCTTGAGCCACATGGGTATGCTAAATCCATTTGGGAAGGTAATATGGTATTTTTTTCTTTCATTTGTTTCTTGCTATCCTTTGTAATTCTCATGGGAATATATAGGTTTAGTTAGTTACTTCTTTATGCATGTTTCATTATTTATGGACCAATGCTTGACTAACTTGTTTTGTAATCTTGTTTACATCTTGGCATGCCTGGTGGGACTAGACACATCTCACACCTAAATAATATCACTTTGCAACTCTAAAATATCCATTTGGACCCTTAAAACTCTTATAAATTGATTTTCTAACTTTATTTTGCCTTTTTTATTTGCCACAATTTTATATAGTAATCGACATTGGCAAGTAATACGGACATTGATTACCTAGCTTAATCGATGTTGGTTGGTAAAACTGACATCAGTTAGATCCAAATTAACTATCATCAATTGTAATGACCAATGTCAGTCATTGTGTTTTTCTTAAAACACATACTTAAGAGTTGTTTTTCGAAAGTTGATTATTTCAAGCTAAAAGGAGATTCAAAGCTAAAGGATATGATAACATTTTCGCTATAGGACCAAGCTTGATATTTATTCAAAACATGTTTCAATCACCTTTTACATGCTTAAAAATCAATTAGAAACTTTGTTTTGGGGTTTAACAAAAAAATTAAATGTTTTTGGTGAATGTTTTCAAAGTTTGCAACTAAGACCAAGGTGTCAAATGAACACCACCAAACATTTAATTTGGGTTTAAAATTAAACACACTTATCAATTATTGTTTACAATAGTTGTTTACTTAGGTTTTATTTGGAAAAAAGAGGAATATTTCATGTATGCTCTTCCATTTGTCCCCTTTAGGGAAACCTTGGAATCAAAAGCACCATTCCTATTGAAAATAGCCTAGTCCAAGGCTTAGAAAGAATGTCACCGAAAGCACTCCCCAAAAACTCACCAAATTTTGGGTGATCTTGAAAATGACCATAAAGTCTTTCTATTTTATGCTTTCTTTATTTTCATGCGAACTCAGCCTATGAGGGGGACATCATTACCTCCTATGAGTTCTTTAGGGAATCTTTGACTTGGGGTTTCACCTCCTAACATTGACTTAATTTGACTCCTTTAGAGTTTCACATGGGATGTATTTGCATTTAGACATTGTACTACACTGAGTGAACAATAGAATGTAATGGTTGTAAAAATGACTAGACCTTTTCATAACTAGCCAATGCCATGGTCACCCAATACTTATGCTTATCTTTTGAATCATTTAATGTGAAAGTCATTGTGCAATTGATTCCCCTAGAATGATCAAAACCTTGCTAGTTTAGTAGACCCCACTTTACCATACCTTGTCAGTTTAGACTTAAGACATTTTTTTTTCATTAGCTTACTTAGTCTTGATTTGTGTCTAAAACTACTTGTTAACTCAATGAACTTAACCAAAACACATTGTCCTCAATTTTATTAAGCAAGGGAGGCATTACGCTGTCCAAATGGAAAATTCATATTTTACTTATTCAAAATTATTAACAAAAGCTTTGTGTCATGTCATCCACTTTGGTGCAGTCATGCTACCCAATTGAGTCTAGATATTTTACCCAATTTATATAAATCCTTCATTTATAATCCACATTTGAAATTGAACCATTCTAAGTTCTAAGGGTTGGTGTGTCAAAGTTGGTTCGCCATTTGTGCACTAAGCTTATTTTAGCTTGGGTTCAATTTTTCATTTGGATTGAAGGTCATTTATTAAGACTCAAAATCACATTATCATCTTGGTGGACTCAAGTCATCTTGCATATCACTCATGCTTTGAGTCCTAAAACATATTTTATCCTACTAGAATCATGTGGTGATGTTATGCTGCCTATTTGGTCTTACCTTTATACTTAGTGATTCGTGTATGTTTTTACATCTTGAGTTGCTTAGTTCATTTTGTCTTCTTCATAATATAGAGAGCTTTATAGAGAGCTTGTCAAAGTTGAAGCTAGCTTTTATGGTGTGGGTGTATCACAAATATCTAGGCTTTGGTGTACTATTTTTCACCTTGGGTCTTTGAGTTACCTTACTCTCTTCTGATCTATATGATTTTAACTTTACCAAAGGTTGAGTAAACTCATGAGCCAAATATTCTAAATTGTGTGTGGTTTCAAATTACCCTCCCTTATAGTCTCATTGGTACCTTAGTTATTTGTTTAAAAGAGAGCCAAATAATACTTTGATTGGTTGCCAAACATTGGTCCAAAGTTAGTCAAACACATAAATCATCTCTTTTTAGACATGAATCAAAGGTTCACTCATAGTGGGGCTTCTTATGGTCTTAGTTATGAAGGTGAGCTATTTTATGATGGTCAAGATGACCCCATTATTTTTGATGATATCCCCACAATAGTATGATTCAAAGATGATTACAATGGATATCAATCCTAAGAAGATCAAGATGAATCCCTTCTCAGATTGATAGAATTAGGTGCTAGACTACCTTCTGAGTTTCCTATAGAATAATTTCATACCTTAGTTAGAGAAGGAGAACAATGATGGTAAGAGCAAGATTTTACATAAATGAATGTACCTTCTTTCTCCAACAAAGGAAAGGAAATACAAATAGAGTCAAAACCCACAAATTTGGATCTTTTAGCTAAGATCAAGATAATAAGTCAATGATATACAAATCAACTTATCATAGACTTAACTGACTCCCTAGTTACCACTTCAATTCACAATAATGTTTTGAAAGAACAAGGAAATGTGGTCAAAATTATGCAATAAATATTATATGAGTACATTACCATTGTAGATCAAGGTAATCTAAATGAAAAATTAAAGTCATAAGAGACATTACAAAGTGTTCCATTTGATATGAAACATACATTCTTCAATCATCAAGAATCTCTTATTACTTTACAAACTTAGAAACCCAAACATTTAGTTTGAATTGAAGAAATCAGTCAAGACAATTTGGCTAGTTATTTTCAACCAACCCAAAGATTGGTAAATAAACATAGAAATTTCCAAAATCAACAAAGTGCGAAACAAATAGATTTAGGAAATATTTTATTATCCAAGGATCAATGGCCTATGTTCTCAACTTAAGAAAAAAATCAAAACCAAATCATGGATTAAAAGGTATACGCTCCTTATAGATCCACACAAAACTAGGGGCACATTCCACCCCAATATCAATAAAACCAGGGGCACATTTTACCCCAATAGCAACAAAACTAGGGGCACATTCCACCCCAATAAAAAAAAACTAGGGGCACATTCCACCCTAATAACAATGAAACTAGGGGCACATTCCACCCTAATAGAAATGAAACTAGGGGCACATTCCACCCCAACAAGATCTTGTCCAATCCACAAATGCACCAAACATGCAAGAATGGAATTATATGAAGGAAAATTTCCAAAGATTGGAGATGAATAATAGAGTCAATAAGTACAAATTTGATGAGATATGCCCATATCCATTTGAATTATCTATTCTCCAAAACCCCTTTCCACCTCATTTTGAGGCACCCAAATTTGAAAAATACAAAGGTAAAGGAGATCATCATGAACACATACAAGCATTCTTCATCATGTCAAGAGGTTGTTTATAGTAGTGAGTACTTATTATGACTATTTATATAAAGCTTAGTGGGACAAGCTCTTGATTGGATACTTAAACTACCCAAGGGATTAGTTATAGATTGGAACAACTTATCAAAAAAGTTTGTTAACCATTTCTCATATAACATAAAACATGAATTCATCATTGTTGACTTATGCAAAGCCAAGTAGTGTGATGGTGAAAGTTTTGATGCATATCTACAAAGGTGGAGAGCATTGGTAGGTCACTTTCAACATAATTTGCCAGATAAATAGTTGGCTGATATCTTTACATAAAATTTACATCCTAAAGTTGTGCATAATCTATAGTTAGCTTGTGATAACTCATTTGAAGAAATTATTGACAAAGGAGTGCAGATTGAGAAGAACCTTATTTCTAGGTGCCTTGTTAAGATATTTACATAAGGTCAAGCATCTAATCAAACTAAATCACTAGCTCCTCAAATAGTTATGAAGGACAAGTCTAAAGGCTTTAACAAAAATAAGACCATGGTTAAAAATGAGGTAATAGAAACAAGACATGTATAAATGGTATAGGCTATGCCTCCTCTAAATGTATAATCAACTCCCTCAAATCCACTACCTACTTTGTAGAGACAACCTCCACAAAGGACATTTCATAACAATTTTAGAGTCTTTAGCAAGTTAGGAGAATCAGTTGAAATAGTGTTATAAAAGCTCATCGTAACTAATTTAATTATATGGCTAGTATCAAGGCCATTTCCTCAAGATCAACTAAAACTAGACTAGTACAAAGAGAACAAATGGTGTAACTTTCATCAAGTTACTGGTCATAGTGCATATCATTGTGTTTAACTATGACATATTATTGAGGACCTTATTAAAAGTGGTGAACTAGAAATTAAGTTGGCCCCTAATCAGGACACAAATTAGGATATGAGAATCTACAAAGACCCCTTTCTTCGACATGATCCACCACCACCAAGAAATAATCAAAATGGTCACAATTAAGGATAGAGGTAGAATCAAAACCAACAACAAGGCTAGAATCATAATGAGAATAATCAAGATCACAATGCCCACACTAATAATGTGGATTATAACAATGTCCCTTATGACTATAATAACACTATGGGATGCATTTTTGTAGCCCACATTACCACTATTACTATAAAGCTGCATGGCCAATCTCATGTTTCTTTCAACATGGGACCCATCATTATAGGGTCAGCACCCTCTCCCATAGTAATACCATGTCAGGTTCACATCATCATATAACTACTCTATTTACATGGGTTACTAATCTTGAAAAATAGTAACTTTCTTATAAAGGATCCTCACTGACCCAAAATTATAGAAATATGGTTAGTCACCCATGAATCACCATCTAAGGCCCTTCACCTCCCTCTTCTAATTATAATAACTCCTTACCACCTCTAGGTTATACAGTCACAACTAGACGCCCACGAGTTACCATTCAGGGCCCTTCACCCACTTCTTTCCATAAACCTAATGAGAACATTATGCCAATGGTTATAAAGTTGAATACTATCCCAACAAAGACTAAACTAGTTGAATCCATAGTTCAAAGGCCTTATAGTTTAATAGATCAATTAGATAAAATCCATACACAAATTTTCATATTAGAACTCTTATGGACATCTGATGTTTATAAAACCATTTTCAACCAGATTTTACAAGAGTCTATTGTGCCTAATGATATAAAACTTAATTAGTTATATAACCTAGTTGGACATTTGTCTTCATTTCAAAAAATCACATTTGATCAAAAGGACATGTCCACCCTTGGATTGAACCATAATAACCCACTATACATTGAGATAATCATTACGGATCACAAGATCAATTAGGTTCTTATAGATAATGGTTCAGGGCTGAACATCATATCTCTTAAATTGGTGTGACAATTAGGTTACATGGATAAAGACATTTAGCCAAAAATTATTACAATCAAGGCTTATGATAACACTGAGAGGGAGTCATCTGGTAAAATTTGGTTGCCAGTCATGGTTGGGTCTATTTCTCATCACACATTATTACATATTATGGATATTAGGCTTTCTTATAACATACTTCTTGGTCATCCTTGGATCCATGAAGTATAGGTAGTTCCATCCACTCTTCACCAATGCCTTAAGTTTCCCCATGATAGGATCAAGGTTACTATTCCCACTAATTAATAGCCATACTAATACTACAAACATTTTAAAGTAGAGTTTCATAATTATAACTATTGCTCAGGTTATGAATTTATTGTAAAGAACAAATCCATAATTTCTCATCCATCTCCATCTAATTATATAGACCCTAGTGATCTAGCCTCCACTTTGATTGATCCATTTCCTATAGCTCTAGCCAAGTAGGTTATTATTAAAGATGTTGGCATTTCTATGTATCATCTGAAGGATGTCCTCTATATTGTAAAATTACCAAAATCCCCTAAAATATTTAGTAATACTAAAACTTCCTAGACTCCTAACAGACCCAATCAAATTTGGCAACCAAAGAAGAAGCAACCAAAACATCCTATGGTTTTTGTACCTATAATTTCACCAAAAAAAGATTGAGGGGGTTTTATCGAGGGAGATTGGTTATATTCTGAAGGCCTTATCGACTATTTTTAGAATCAAAAGTATATTATCCCTAATAAGATAATGAATCATCTTGAATATATAGGGAAAGACCTTGGCCCATAGGCACAAGGAATTTTAGAGCCATTATCATCTAGAGTCATCAATTAGAATCATGGTCTTAGATTTTAATTACCAGAGGATGAACTCATAAAATTTGGTAGTGACTCTTCTAAAGTAAGTAGTAACGAGACTCCTAGAAATGATACAACGTCCCATTATAACCTTTTTGATGAGCTTGCTAGTTTAAATTTGTTTGATTCAAATGCCATATTGACCATAACACCTATTGGAGCTTCCCATCTTGAATAAAAAACCCATCCTAGTTATGCTTCCCTTCCTGAAGTAGGACATTATATCTTTACCATTGGTGCTTCCTATCCTAAAGCAAATCCTCACTATAACCTATGTCTTTGCCATATTGAAATCATATATTGGGATTAACAAAATTTGGACATATGCCTCGATGAGTTTCAAAATGAAGAATCAATTGTAGAATACATGGGCCTATGAGATGCATTCCCCATTGGTGATCATAAGTAGGGTTTTGATTTTTCATTGAATTATTCTACCTAATTTGGAGAGCAGGAAAAATTTATTGGTCATAATAAAGAACAAACATCGATATCTTTAGGTGAAAACCTCTTTGAGGCACTTGTTGATCAGGGAAAAAGTAAATAAAAAGACAAGCCTTTGAGTGAAAACCTCTTTTCAGGTGCTCCCAAGTGGGAAAGTTTTCTCATCCCCTCAGGATGTAGAAATTCCATCTAGCCCAAGTTCTATAGCTAGTACAAGCATCTCTTTAGAACAACATCAAATATTTGAGAATCTTGCTCTTGAGTTTCTAGAGGTTTTTGAAAATTAACCTTTGCCTGAGAAGGTGGATTTTGATTCTTCATATTATCTAGATCTTTAGGAAGAATAACAAGAAAATGAAGTAGAGGATCATGACCATACATTGCCTACAATTTTAGAAGATGGATCCACACTCCTTATAGAGAGCAAAACAAAAGTGAATTTTGGAACCCATAAGGATCCTAAAATTATTTATCTTGGGACTTCCCTTATTGAAGTAGAATGTGAACATATTATATCCATTCTTAAGGATTATATAGACATTTTTGCATGGGCATAGTCTGACATGCCAGGCTTGGACCTAGATTTAGTTGTGCATCATCTTGTTTTTCACCTTAATGCTAAACCAGTCGAGCAAAAGTTGAGAAAGATGCATCCATGCATTGCCATTTTGGCTAAGGCCAAGTTAGAAAATTTTTTAGGATCCAATTTTATCAGACCACTAGACTACTCTAAATGGATTTCTAACATAGTACTAGTAAGTAAAAAGACCCTAGGCATATGTGTTTGTACTTATTTTCATGATATCAACAAAACATGCCCCAAAAATGACTTTTCTTTACCCAACATTGACATGATTATCAACTCAATTGCTAGATATGAGATGTTATAATTAGATCAAGATAGCCCCTGAAGATTAGCATAAGATCACATTCACCACTTCTTGGGTGACATTTAATTACCAAGTCATGCCATTTGGTTTGAAGAATGATGGAACCACATATAAACATATAATGACTATCATATTTTATGACATGATGGATGACATTGTCAAGGACTATGTTGATGATATAATATAAAAATCAAGAACAAGAGGTAGACACCCTAACATTATATGAAGAATATTTGAGAGGCTTCATATATATAAAGTTTGCTTGAATCCTAAAAAATGTGTCTTTGGAGTCACATTAGGAAAATTTCTAGGGTTCATTGTATCATAATGAGGGATCGAAGTTGACCTTGCAAAGGTCAATGCTATTATGGAAATAACTCTACCAAATAATCTTAAATAATTATGAGGTTTACAAGGAAAGGTCCAGTCTATACGTAGGTTTATTTCTCAATTGGAAGATAAGTGCTACCCATTTACCCACATCTTAAAGAAAGGGGTAACATTTTAGTGGGATGAATATTTTCAAATAGCATTTGCAAAGCTTAAAACATACTTGGCTAATCCATCAGTGTTACGACCTCCAACACAAGGAAATCTACTACTTCTTTATATATCAGCCATGGAACATGCACTAGGGGCACTTTTGGCTTAGCATGATGATCATGGTAAGGAACACATGGTTTGTTAATTAAGCTACACATTGGTAGCCTATGAACATAATTATGTGCTTATTGAGAAGACATGTTTAGCTATGGTGTTTACCACTCATAAATTGTGACATTATATGATAAATAACAAAACTATTATTATCACCAAGGTAGATCCTCTCAAGTTCCTCTTATCTAAAGAATCTCTTCAAGGATGCATGGATAAATGGATTATTCTCCTTAGTGAGTTTGATATTGAATAATTGAATCAAAAGTAATCAAAGGACAGGTTCTTATAGACCAACTTACAAAATCTCATATTACGGCCACTCAACCTCTCAACTTTGACCTTCCAGATGATTCTATCATGATGATAGAACAAGCATACAAGAACCTAAACAGTGGATGCTCTATTTTGATGGATCCTTCACATGTCAAAGATATAGAGATGGCATATTATTGATCATGGCATAGGGGGATTTGATCCCTACAACATTCCATATACAATTTTAGTGTATAATCAATATGGATTAATATGAGGCATTGGTTGCAAGGCTCTATCTTGCCATACAATAGGATATTCAAAAATTAAAGGTCTATGGAGATTCATAGCTAATCATAAATTAGACAACTGATCAATATCAAATAAGAGACGATAAGCTTATTCCTTACAAGCAAATTATTAATGACCTCAAAACACATTTTAAATCTCTATAGTTTGAGAATGTTTTGTGAGTCAACAACAGATCTACCAATGCCATGGAAACAATTGGTTCCATGATTCAAATACGTGATAGTGCTAAAGAGTATCAATTCTTGATTAAAGATTTTCTTCAACCAACACATATTTTATTATATTTAGAGAGGATATGCACCATTGTTGATCTTAATCTCTCACCTGAGCTACCATGGTACCAAGATTTTTATAACTATTTCCATAGTCATGTATTTCTTGCCATCCTTTCCAATAACCAAAAAAAACTATTCCTCCATCACTTAACATGTTATATCCTCCTTGGAAACATGCTTTATCAAAAAGGCTATGATGGAATGCTTCTTCATTATTTATCTTTGGGAGAATCCAAGCTGACACTAAAGGAGGTCCATGAAGGAATGTGTGGGGCCCAAACTAATGGTGTAGTCCTAACAAAGAAACTTCTTAGAATAGGCTATTATTAGCCCAAAATGGAGACATATGCTTTCAATTATATAAATAAGTGTGTTCTTTATCAGTAACATGGCAACTTGATACATGCACCTTCCTTACCATTGCAATCGATTACAACACCATGGCTGTTCTCAACATGGGGTCTCAATCTCATTGGGAAAATTACCTTGACATCTTTAGATGGCCATAAGCACATTTTGATTACCACAAAGTACTTTACCAAGTGGATTGAGGCCATTCCTCTCACTTATATTACTAGGAAACAAATAGCTAAATTCATTCATTACCATATCATTTATCGATATGGCATCCTAGCTTGTATTATATCTGATAATGGTAGATCCTTTATGAACCAAGATGTGAAATATATTTTTGAAAAATTCAAGATCAAGCATAATAAATCCACTAAATATAACCCACAAGGCAATGGATAAGCTGAGGCATCAAATAAAATCATTCTAGCCATCTTAAAAAAGATTGTTAATGATGCTAGCCATAATTGGCACTTTCAACTCTTTCCTACCCTCTAAGATTATAGAACTAATCATCATACGCCAACTGGAGCTACTCCATGCTCCCTTGTTTTTGGAATTGTAGCTATCATCCCAGTTGAGATTGAGATCTCGTTATTAAAAATATCATTGGAGCACATTAAAGATGATGAAGACTATAGAGCCTCACAACTGCAAGAACTATAACTTATTGATGGTAAGCATTTGGCTGCCCTAGAAAACTAATAGGCCTATCATAATAGATTATATATAAGCTAAAACAAACACATTCTCCCTTTATAATTTGATATTGGTGCCTTAGTTTTGAAAGAGAACTAGAAGAACATGAATCTTGAACCCAAAAAGAAATGCAAGTTTTAGCCTAATTAGTTAGGACCATATATTATCAAAACAAACTATGGATCATGAGCATATCAATTGGCTAAACCTAATGGTGAAGAACTTTCAAAAACCATGAACATCATACACCTTAAGAGATTATATGCATGAAAAAATTTGAACCATTATCTATAAGACCCCTGACTTGGGGGCAACTTGTGCTATCATCATTTTATCCCACCCTTTTTTATCTTACCTTAAACACATTTTATACTACCTTGGTCCAATTTTCATGAATCCCAGTATAAAGGCTTTGAAAACTTGGCACTTTGAACACACTCTTCACCCATTCTAGATTTCTCTCTTCGAGAAGCACATCTTTATTATGTCTAAGGCATGTTACAAGCTTGAACAATTTTTATCCCCTGACTAATTATGATATCAACTATGTCTCATGAACATTATGAACATCTTCAGTAGTAGTTCTAAAAAGTAGTTCAACCAAGATAGTCTTGTACAATTTTGGATAAGTGATTAGTCACATCTTCTCATTTTAAGTATTTACTACTCTTTCTTGTTTTATCAAGAACCTCACTCTCACTGATTTATAAGTATGGGCTGTTGCATCCAGATTAGCTATCTTATTGGAACCTCTACTCTCAGGATGTGCATCTCCTCAACTAGATGGTCCCACCTTCTGCATATTTTATCCCAAAAATATCAAAAACATTAGAAATAGTTTGAAAATACCAAAATCATTAGAACATGATCCCTAAAATAATAAAAACATTGTCTCATGCTTCTATACATTTGTACATTCCCATTCCACCATCCCAAACTCTCATTATTTTACAAGCAACTATTAAGTTTGAATGCTCTTGCCATTTTACAAGCATAGAAACACAAGTTTATTTCATATTGTCCTATGCACTTTCCATTTTTGTAAGGTCATTCTTTCTCATCTCATTAGCTTCTTATTTTCCAGACCATTCTCATTTGTTTGTCATATCTTCCATTTTTTCTATAAAATTAATCATGCTAGTTTGATCATCATTTTTATTCTATTGTATTTCTTGAGAGAACTATATTTGGCCTAAATTTCATGTTGGAACATGCATCTATAGAACTATGTAGGCAATTCTCACTTACCTTATACATCTAGAGTCAGCTTGACCAACCCCTTCCTTTTCTTCTCTTCCCCCATTTTTTCTATCATTTTTCCTCTTTAATTAGGGAACAATTTTCGTGTCATTATTCTTTGTTATGATGTGGTAAAAATTAATACCTCTACTGCATATGCATGAACATTATCTTTAAACCACACTAACTTAGTTTTTGTTTATGTGTGTTTATTTGAGTTTTCTTGGTGTTTTATTGTGTTTTTTTGGTGTTTTGTTGTGCTTTCACACCTCTCTTTTTATTTCTTCTCCTTTTCTCTTTTTTTAATTCTTATATCCATTATGTGTCTTATGTTTCCTTGATTTTTTTTTTCTGTTTTGTGTTCAAGAATGCCTTGATGGTCCACATGGATCTTGATTATTCATATATTGGTCTCATGTCATTAAGACATTCTTGACTTTTGTTTTTAAACATTTTGTTCCTACTTAAGATCATATCTTGATTTCAAGTTAGGTTCATTTATGTTTATTTATTTCTTTGTCTTTACTTTTTTGTTTAAATGTAAATCATTGTAACTCTAGTTTTGGTCATTATTTTACCATTATCCTTAGTTATAGATATTCACATTTTAACTAGCTCAGTGCAATTGGAATCTTATGTCATTATAAATTATTCATACTTATGATGCCTAATTTCATTTTCTATAACAAGCACTTTATGCTTAGGTCTCAAGATCTTAACGTTAGCATCAACTCTGATGAATGATTCTCAAGAACACTCCATAAAACCTAGGCTCATGATATATAATTAGGATTATAGGTAATATGCATTTTAGCACTCAACTCTATGCTTAGATGTGAATCTCTTTGCATATTATAACTCTAATCAATTCTTGGTCATTTTTCATCATTCCTCATTCCATTCTCTCCCAAACTTAGGTAAACTACATTGGCCTAAAGTTCATGTCAGAACATGAGTCCATGGAACTATGTAGGTAGTGATCAATTTTTATTGAGGTCAGTTCAGCTATCTCCATTCTTATTTTCATCTCTCTCATCACTTTGTGTATTCTCATATGCTTAGTTTTATATGGATTTTTAAGCCATTACACCAACACATGTACATTTGTGATCGCTCACTATAACCTATCTTTTTAGTTATATCCTTGAGCTATTTTTCTTACCAATTACCCATGCCGTGGCACAAAATCTGAACCATGTCTAAATAAAATCAAATCTACAAGGGTAAAATCATTATTTATTCTTTATCAATGATCAAAATCTACCCTACTAGGGAAAAATTATTTTATCCTGATCAAATCTGCTATACTAAAGTACTTCTTATTATCTTTTCTTTAGAGACCCCATTCTAGTGGTGCTTCACTTTCTAAAGTAGAATGTTCTATATTTTAATCTAATTCCAATATCTCCATATTAAATCCCATGACGGTAATATTTTAGTGTGAAACTTGTCTCAGGGAAGATCAATGTCATAAGCATGCAACTTTTACTCTCAAATTAGGTATGTTTATAGTGCGTCTTTTACATGTATGGATTGAATATTTTCCATTACCCCATATTTAGGGCCTATTATACTTATAATTATATTTTGATCATTGATGGTAATCACATGTACAAGCATTATCTCATATAGCTATGATCTATTCCATGGGTTAACCTCTCACTTTCTCTCTCTTTTTGAGAGTCCATCCTTCTCTTCCATCCTAGTATGTCCTCTCGAGGGGGCATCATGGGTATATTCTAATTTATTCTTGAAAACTCTTTCTTTGAAAAGATGTCTCTTCACCTGAATGTCTTGGTACACCTTCTCAAATAGAGGTAAAATGTAGACATCCAATTCCTAACACCATTTATGTTGAAATTATCAATCTTACTCAAATTGCACTCAAATGCACATTTTAGGTCAAAATCCATAAAACACCCTAAATGGTTTGAACTTGTCACTTACAAGTGCTAGTTTAGGTCAAAGTATACCTAAATAGGTAAATGCATTTTATGGGCTAACCAACTTTGATTAGATCATTTCAAGTCAAAATAAAAATTTCACCATTTAGTGCTCTAGATCACTCTTTTCTTCTAATTTATTGATACACATCACGTACCTTTGTTATTTGGTGTTGGCAACATCATAAATGGGAATATAGCTCCAATGCATCTAAAATAACCTTCTAGTTCCTCTCTAGTTAGATTATGACCCAATAATATGACTTTATGACTATTTTGATTAATTGAGGTCCAATTTTCAAATAATTGCACAAATGTTGATTAACTTTGTTTAAGGCTAATTAATACAAATCAAGAGTTTAAGTGTATTTTCCATGAGAGTTGTTGAATATTTATTTTTGAAAATTGATTTTGAATATCTACATCACCTAGTGACATCATCTATGGGATGACATCCCTAGGCCATAAATGCCACATATATCAAGATTATGGGTCACCCATGCCTAGTTAATGCCTCCTATGCCTCTTTTTTCTCCCTTCTTCCAAGGTCATGATGAAGATAATTATGAATTTAATTATAAATATTAGGATTATACATGGCCACACATCTTAATCTTGAGATGGACAATCATGTTTGATCTTGACCAATATCAAAAATATATAAATAGAGAGGCTATGAAAATGAATTTTAAGATATTTTGGTGTAAGGTTATTATGCTCAAATATCTTTAAAAGCTTGAATATTGCAAAGTTATAATGTTAAATTGTTTCCACAATCCTTTGCATTTGATCATTGATTTTGTTTACAAGCTTTATTAATAGGCTAGTTTAGTGATTTGGAATCATGAACCTAACTTTTATGGAGTGTTATTGAGGCATTGGAGGAGATTACCACCATTTTTGACAAAGACAAGGATGCTTGATCAAGAGAGAAAATGTTTTTGAGCCACATGGGTATGGTGAATCCATTTTGGAAGGTAATATGGTGTTGTTTTCTTTCATTTATTTTTTGCTATCCTTTATAATTCCCATGGGAATAGATAGGCTTGGTTAGTTAGTTCTTTATGCATGTTTCATTATTTATGGACTAATGCTTGACTAAATTAATTTTTAATCCTCTCTACAGTGTTAACTAAAGGCACATTTTGTTGTGGACTATGTGTTTGTGCATTTGCACCACTTTGGTCTAGGTTGGATGTTGCTTACATGTTGTCAACTATGTTTGGCTCACTATGCTAAATTAAAGAAAAATACACTAATTCAATGGTTGGGGTATTAAAAATGTTTTATATTAAATTAATTTGTATAAATGGGTATATACCCCAATTTTCTTGGCCTGCCAATTCAATTAGAACTCCCATTGAAGGAGTTAGCTCAATAAGAGGAACACTTTACATGGTGATATTATTATAGTTAGACATAAGGTTTAGGTATGTTTGGTGTGATCTAAATTTAAATTAAATGATCCTTTGGGAGGCCCTTTCCTATGACAAGTATACAAGGTTATTGATACAATAGTGATAATATAGAATTAGGGTTAATAGAAGAGTCCTATTTATTAGTTTGATTATATGACATGTTGTAAGGCCCTCTTACTAGATTTGGAAAGTTTTTATGGGGAAAGTCTACTAAAAACTTATCCCCTACCTCTATGACTATAATTAAGACTTTATCCTTATTCACTAGCAAGTGATGATCAAATAAATATGGGTTATAGGCTAATGGAATTGTAACATAGTAAGGTTGTTATTGTACTTGTTTTGTAATTGAAGGTATGCTAGCCAAATATTGTGCCCTCTACTCTTGGTCCTACTCTGAGTATGGAGGTGTGTTGACCAAATGATGGGCTAAAAGGTCTTGAATTTTTTTTACCTTATTTGAGTATTTTAAGGTGGATAAGGATCTTTCTCATAAATAATATCATTTCCATAAGGGTCTTAAACAAAGTCCTCTTGTATGACAACATTAACACAACCTAGATTGTACATGACACCACTATGTGTATAGTGAGACATGGTCAAATAAATGGTGAATGCTTCATGATAAAGACATAAGAGCTCTCTAAACTTTGAAAAAGAATATCAAAAAAGATAAAAGGTTCAAACTAGGTCTAACTTGGTCAAAGGGGTGGAAATGTATCTCCAAAATGGTTTGTGACAAAACTTGGTATAGAATAGTATAATGTCAAATGTATAACATTAAATGTCTCATATAAAAAATATCAAGTGGATGAACTAAAAATAAAATGCCATACTTTAGGTCCAAAAGTGTTCCAAATAGGTCTAATCTAGGAAATTGAAAGTTGTTAAGTCTTTTGGCCAAATGTAGTGTCAAAATCTAGGCTCAAACAAGGCATGTACTAAGACTCTTGGCCAAATGCGATGTTAAAAGCTAAACTTGAAACAAAGGGGTATTTAATATAAAAAACTTGGAAAAATTTGGAATAGATTTGGCACTTGAATTTAGACATTAATTTGATATAATTGGCATGAGGCACTAAATAAAAAGCACTTGGGGATAGACCATTTTCTTCCAATAATGATATAAATAAATAGTTTGCAAATTTGGGTAAAGAATTAACCTATGTTAAAAAAACCAAAAGAGAAATATCTATGTTTAAACCCAAATTAGACAAGGCCTAAACATAAATCAATCAATTTTTGGATCCAAAATTATCAAAGTTAATTCAAAACTCAACTTTAGGCAAACTAGGTTTTTGAACAAATAAGCTAGATAAAGTTGAACAACATAATGACACTAGACAAAGACCACAAAGGCATACATGGATTAAATGGTTTCAAACATGAAATTTTGGACATAATATAAGACAATTCTATGAAATGGTTTGAGTAGTTTAACAATGTTATCACTCTCTAAATGTATAAATAATGGTTTGTTTTAAGGACTCCAAGTCACAAAACTTGAATTGTTTTGGGCAACATAACATTACCCATTTAAATCAAGTGATACACACAATGTTTTTTTACAAAGTATAAGATAAAATCATAATGTCAAATGGATGGCATAACACTTCCTCAAACAATGGAATATTGTGGACATAAGACTCATTTTGATGCAGTATAAAAAAATAATGTTTTAGACTCAAAATACCAAGCAATAAAGGAAAAAGACCAAATATAACTAAGTAAATTATCCTAAACCCTAAACTAACAAGTTTGGTCAAATGGGGTTGACTAACTATATATATTTTAAATGTCTATATTTATCTCAAGTGTGATTAATATTAGAGAAGCATCACAATAATTGAGTTCATACCAGTTAACTTAATTTGCAAGGGTCTATTCCTTTACATAGTGATTTCATATGTGGACTAATTAGTGGAATCCCTTAGTTAACCATACCTGATTCAAGCCTTTGTTATGAAATGAGAGGTTATCCTCTCAATCCCTTGGCTCTTTCATTATTCATACCTTGATTTATATACCCCACCATGGAGTGGGGTTGAAACATTGCTAAGAGATGAAGCCCTGGTTCAATGCTTCCCTAAATAAATTGTGAAGAATATATGAACTCCCATTCACAAGACAAATGTATGAAATAAATGACTAAGTGGAAAGACTTTAGAGGCTGATTTTAGATCACCCAAACCAAGTAGGTTTTGTGGAGATCCTAGACAACATTATTTCTATGCCTTAGACTAGGTATAAATTGCAAGTGAAAAGGCACTTTTGGTCACCCAAGTTCTTTATAGGGGATGGGGAGACCATACATGCACTCTTAATTTTACACAAATAAACACACAATTAAAAAACACTTTCAATAAATTATAATCTAAGTGAATGTTTATTTTAGGAACCAAATTGAGATGTGTGATTAAGGTTTTTAGCCCCTTAGCTTATTTGAAAAACTTGTAAGAATTTGCACAAAAAAACTTAAGAAAAATCACCTATGTTAATTTTAAGCACTAAAAATGAAGTTTTCAAAACTTAAAAAGTTATTTTTAGGCACCAAAATGAAGTGTTCCAGACTTAGCCATTCTAGGTTCCTTTTAAGCACTAAAATCAAAATTTCAAGATTTAGCAATTATTTTTAGCACCAAAATGAAGTGTTCAAGAGTTAGCTAAATTCATTTTAAACACACAAAATGAAATGGTCATGAGTCTAAACTTTAAAATTAATGTTCTACTCCCACCTTAGACCTACAAAGGTTATAGAGTTTCCTTATGCTTTGAAGCACATTAATAGATGAGCAAACAAGTTTTGGAAATAACTAATACCAGTCGATAAGGATCAAGATTTATTGCCTGTAAACCCAAAGTCAAAACAAAAATGATTACAAAAATTTTAGTTAGACAAAGTTAGTACAAAAAATCCTTAAAAACTTCAACAAAGTGATTAAACAAAGAGTTTACAATTCAATAAAACCAATAAGTAGTAATTAGAAGCTTTAAAAAGATTTGAAATTATATTTAAAGATTTTGTGAAACATTTATGCAACTTTAAGGTAAACTGATAACATATTCTAAAAATTTATGATAAAACATGTGATTTTTAAAAAAAATCAAAAATGGAGTTTGTATGGCCCCCTAAAAAGCTCTAGAAGATGGATTATTAGCTTGCCATTTAGGCCTTGGGTTATTAGGTACAATAACAACCTGTAGTGAGTCTAGGTCATAGGTTTTATAGTCCAAGCTATGGATTTGCACACATAAATCCATGAATGAAAATTTGAAGATTATTTAATGAAAATGAGTTCAGTTAAGCCAAAATTAGGACCAAATAATGCTACACAAATTCTTAAAATCTATTGGAAGGATTCATGAGGTTGATGTATCTCACTTGGCATGTATTTGATGATCAAGGAATCCAAGAAGGGAGGTTAGATCAAGTGTTATAATAAGTAACAAAAATTTAATAAAAACACACTAACATGCTAACACTTACTTTACTAGATCATAGGGGGAGCATAATGAACAAAACCATTTGAAAACACAACTAAAATGAAAATAATGATAAATTCCTTACTTTCCTTGAATGCTCCAAATGATTCATTGTGTGGATTGCTTGGATTGTGTTCAAAGATTCTTTGGAAATGGAGCTTGGCTATCTCCTTCTCTCCTTGGTACCATGGATTATGGGTTGATGTTGGATTTGTCTTGTGATTTTGGCATTATAACACGATTTCCTTCAATCTTGCTACAAAACCTACATTTTAACGTTACTCTATCTAAGCTCTTCAAATGAAGAGGCAAATGCTTATATTTATAGGTTTAGAAACTAACCCCAATTCAAGGTGAGTTAAAGTGTAGTTTAAACATGGAATGGGTTCAAAAATAACATAAGTGAGTTAATTAACCAAAATAGAGTTAAAAGGTGTCAAAATCTCATGATTTGTAATGAGCAAGCGTGGGTGAGATATTTTGAGATATTTTTAAAGGCTTGACAACTCACAAAAGATATTCATGAAAAGCTAGTATATTTCATATTTTTGAATTTCATTTTTTAGCAATTAATTAATTGTAAATGTATAATTCAAATAGGAATTTAATTTTGTTGAAAATTTTAATTAATTATTATTAGGTATTTAGTATTTTCAATATTTGATTTTATGTGTGCACTTACCCAGCATGTTATGGTACCACATGTTGATTAGAGATGAATCTATGAGAGGTTTTTATTACTTATGATAGGATAAACCAATTATAAAAGTATCAATGGGATTATGAGATTTTTTGAATGATGTACACGTAAATTTTGGATGTTTAGTGATTCTTATGATTAATTTACAATGATTGGTAAGAATTGATCTGAAGTCCAGTCAAAGGCCATTAGTGGCCAGTTTTAGGTGTCTACATAAGTGAATTAAAAATAACATTATTAAGAAAAAGGAGGTATTATATAAAATTATATGGGTGTATAGAAACTATAATGAATATCTAACATGAATTTTTCGTATGAATATCAAGGTCATATGACATAATCAATCTTGAAGAGACCTAGTTGAGGAAAGAGACCTAAAAGGCTATTTGAGAGGGATAATAGTGTAAAGAGATAAAGAGGTGATCATAATATATTATGTTATAAAAATAGTGTTATAAAGGTGATCAAATAAATTAGGTGGCTGAGTTGATGTTGAGTCATCTAGGGAGTTGGTGTCTCCTTACAAGTGGGTGCTTGCTAAAGCCTAGTCAAGGGGGTGCTTGGCTAGTTTGGGGTTGGTGATCCATATAGAGTTGGTGATTTAGTAAATTTAGTTTTTATATTATATTATTATAGTATATTTATATATATCAATGGGTTTTATTACCGTTGAGGGTTTCCTACATATGTGATGTGTTCTTGTGTTCCATGCTTATGTGGATAGTTGCTTATGCTTGCTAGTTCTATATGTTTGTTTGAATGATTCATGATTGCTTAAGTATAATTGATTGAAAGGTTTGAAGAATAATTTAACCCACTCTAAGTCATTATTATTAAAAAAATTGGTATCATATTTTGGTCCTTTGAAGTAAGCCTAATAGCTTGAAGGAGATTCTTGAAGCACAAGCATGTATAATTAACAAGTACAAGGAGGATTCTCAACTAATAAAGATCCTCTCTTTAATGAGACTAATTATGAATTTTAGAGAATCATAATGAAGACCTGTCTAATATCCTTGGGTTATGACATATATAAATATTTTTTTTATGGTTTCACTCCACCTTCTACAACACCAATTAATGCAAAAGGAAAAAAGGTAACTGAGAACAACTCTAAGGTAATGAATGCAATTCTATGTGGTCTTTCAGAGGAAAAAATTGTAAAGTTCATGAATTGTGATACAACCAAAGGGATTTGAGAAAATTTTTAGAAAATTTATGAAGGAGACACCAAAATTAAGTTTAAACAGTTGTAGATTCATCATTAGCAATTTGAAAGTCTGAGAATGAAGGAGGATGAAAAATTTGCATCTTACCTATTATGGGTTGATGAAGTTGTCAATGTTATTAGAGGTCTTAGAGAAGAAATGAAAGAGTCTACAATTTTTCAAAAGGTATTGAGATCCTTAAATTATAAATTTTATTCAAAGGTATTTTTAGTAAAATAAATTTAAGATCTAGATACACTTTAGATGGATGGGCTTCATGTCATATTGACTGCTTATAAGATGAGAACAAATGAAGGAAGAACTCCCAAAAAGGAAGAAACATTCAAAACTAAGAATTCAAAAGCCAAGAAAGTCAAGGATGAGATATGTTTAGATATTGATGATGATGAATTGATAGCCATGTTTGCTAAGAAATTGAAGATTGTATCTGGTAAGTTACCTTTCAAATGTTTCAATCGTGGTAAGATTGGTCACTTTGCATCTAAGTTTCCTAACAAATATAAGATTGATCATGATGAAGAATATGATGAATATCATGGTGATGATAAGAAGGTATATAATCTTGATAAAATCAAGAATGATTTTAGGAAGTATGAAGGAGATAAAGGGTCATTCAAGAATAAGAGAAGTTTCTATACCAAAGAGGATAATAGCTAATCTGATGTAAGTTACACCAGTATGTCTGATACTGATGATGATAGTAATGAGAATGATAAAAATTAAACCTTATTCATGGTTATATAAACCAACAATGAGGGTTGATCAAAAGGAAAAGGCCTTATGGATGATGAAGAATCAGATGAAGAAGAGGCTAAAGTGAATATTGAGGCAGAATTAGTGAGTGTTTTAGAGGAGTTAAAGTTCCAAATAAATAAGAATAAAAAACTAAGATCATTGGTTAAGAGTTATGAGGATCAAATCTATCTCTTTAAAGAGAATAAGCATCAAAACTAATGAACATGATAAAATCATGAAATAGTTGGAAACTCAGATTAAAAATTTCACTACAAATCTTAAATCAAGGAAGAATAATGCATCAAGTTTAGAATAGAAATAGAGTCATTGAAAGTATAACTAGATCAAGCATCAGTCAAGTTGAAGAAACATTAGAGATTTGAGAAGAGTATTCAAGTTATTGGTGATATTTTGAGTAGTCAAAGGTTTCTACATGGCAAGACATGTCTTAGATTCAAAGAAGATCAAAAGGAGAACAATAAGAGTTAGACATCAAAGACCTATGTAGAAACTCTCAAATTTGAGACTCATAGTTATCATCAATAAGTCAAGAATACCAACATGAAAGTCAACATGAAGAGATCAATCAGGTAGACTAATGTAATAAGGTATTTTAATTATTTCAATGGTTATTTTTTTGCTTGTCATAACTTTGGTCATAGAGCAAGTGATTATATAATGGTATCAAAGAATGAGTTATCATGGAACCATGGGAGGAGTGATAAATCAGTAGGTATGTATAAAAATGTTGTTTGATATAGCTATCACAATATGGGACACATTGAAAAATTATGTTCTAATGTATTTAAAAGGTCATCAAGACTTAACAAGGTATATGGAGCTCCTAGAGTGCATGAAAAGAGTCAAACATTGGTATAAAAGCCAAATAAATTTAATACTAATCATATACAACCCAATAATCAAGATGGATTATTTGAAAAGATAGAGCAAGGATCAGAAGTGAAAGAATGTCAAGAACACTTGTTATCTTCATGTATTGACAAGATAGTCAAAGAGAAGAAGGATAACAAGATGGATGAGTTGAATGCTTCAATCAAGACTAAGTAGATTGTAAGGAGAGACTATCAGTCTCATGATTACAAGATATCTAAGGAAAGTGGTTTGGAGATCTAGGAATATCCTGAGTTCATGGAGTTTTGAGTGCCCTATGGAAAAGGGTGACTCCATTAGGCCTCATAGAAACACTCTTCTATTTGCATAAGCATGAGGTTAAAGTTAAAGAAGGAGTTATCTTGAGAATATTTTAGGTTTTCTATGTTGTAAGACATAAGTTTTTTTATCTATATATTATATGTATATGACAAGGTGAAATTATTTTTGGCATTGATTCTTGAGATCAGTTCATAAGGAATCATGGTATGGAGTGCAAGTTTGAGCATAAGATTGCGTCTAGAGACATATGGAATATGGATTGGTTTGCAAGACCAATATGACCATAGAGACAAGTTGATTGTTATTGATAGAGCTAAAAGTGTGATGAAAGCCTATGTATCTAATTGGTTTATGAGAGATGCTTGAAAGATGTCGAGAAAGGTCAGTGAGTCCTAATGACTCATATAAGGAGCACAAAATGTGAGGACTAAGGGGGAGCTTGGTATCTCTGAGGTTTATGTTAAAGAAGGTATATATAAAACATGAATACAATCAAAATAATGTGGTCAAGATTGGGAGCATGTTTATATGATGCTTCATAGACTCTATCATCCTATTACCAAAAGGGGCAAAGAGCTTAGAAAGAGAAAAAAATTAGAAAGGGAAAAGTAACATGTTTAGAGATGTTTCTAAGAATGGTTTTCATATTGTGACTCAAGAGGAGAGTATGAAGCTAGGGGAAGATTTGTAACTCTATGTTTTTAAGTGTCAAGATAGTGATAAAAAGCATGTTTTCTTGAGGTCCAAGGATCAGATGATAGTTTTTAGAAGCCTTTGTCATTCATGTTATAAGGGGAAGAATGAGTATATGGGAATAATAACATTTCAAAGTGATTTCATTTATTTATTATGTTTTCCATCAATGACAAAGGGGGAGTTTGTTGGCATGTTGTTGTCATTAATGTCAAAAGGGTGCATCATGTAAAGGAATAATAGTCATTGATGTCAAATATGTATCATGTCAAGGTTGATGTCAAAGGTGAATAAGGAAATATGGTAGTATGATATGTCAAGGAAAATAAGAGTGTTGCATTGATGAGAATTTTAAAGAATGGTGTGAGTAAGGAAGGTACAAGTCATGGAAGATGTGTTAAGACAACTAATGTCTGCATAGGAATCCATGTGACAAGATGCATTTGAAGGAAAGAGATAATTTAAATATAAGAGATAATTTGAAGGAAAATAATGTATTATGGTTGAATGAAGGTACAAGTCAAGGTGTGAAAGGTGTTTAGGTACATGAAAGACAAATGTCAAGTCATATGATACTTGGTCATGTGGATTTACGTCTAAATGAGGTTGTGGAAGATTGTTGTCATTAGAAAGAGAATGGTATAATGATATGAGTGAGGTGTACTATCTTATATTTGATTGTTTTATTTTTAATTTAGTTCATGATATGAAAGGAACATGTCAAGGCATCAGGTGCTTAAGTAGCCTAAGCCTAGTCATGGCATGAAGAAACCTTGTGAGAAGGTTTGATCATGATGGCTTGGTGATATGAGTGAAAAAATGCATGAGTGGTTATATGAGGTTATTTGAGAATGTATATGAGGAATTGGAACACTCATGAGAGTTTTATGATGAGCCTATAGGGGTAGGACCTTCAGTCTAGGTCTACATCTAGACCTTTCTTAAACCTTGCCTAACCTAATGAATTATTATGATATGTTGTCAAGGCCTGTGAAGGATGTATGGTAGTGTTTAAGCATAAGAGAGGTTGTATGGCATGAGAGTGATATTTTGAGCATGATATTGAGGTGTTGAGATAATGAAAAGAGGCATGAAGGTTATTTCAAAGCCTAGTAAGGTATGAAGACTATGGTGTGGAGAGAGTCTAGCCTAATAGGGTATCTGGATCAGTTTCCAAGATAAGTGTGAGTAGGGAGGATTTAAAAAGGTGATTAAATTTAATTTAGTCATGTGCATGAAATTTTAGGTTCTAGTTTGAAGGATAAGTCATGAAAAGTTGTTTAGATGTCTCTCAAGTACTCAGAATGAAGGATTCTCAACTCAAGAAGGATTTTATTATGATTATCAACTCATAAAACATTTTCATGGGAACTTAAGTAGTTAATGGTAGATGAGGAAGGGTCTTACCTCAAAATTCTAGGAATTTATTTTTGGATTGAGAGGCTATGCTTTTTGAATAATTGTTAAGAGTGGAAACAAGTTTAAACCCTCTTAGAACCCTAATAAAGATCCAAAATTTAAGATGTTGATAAAAATTTCCTATAATGGTTTTTATGCTTAGGTAGGTTATTTTAGATTTGAGTGGAATCTCCCATGTACTTACAAGTGGTATTGGTTAGAAAGAGGAGAGAGAAAATGTTGAGTTATAGGCTTATATATGAAGAAGTTACTATAGAATTTAAAAGTTGCATTAGACATAGCAAGGAAATGGATGGAGGAATAAGGTAGAGAATAATGTTTTATGTAAATGAAGGTTTATATATAGGTTCCAACCCTAAAGTGTGATAAAATGGTCATCCAAGTTAGTCAATCACTAATAGGCCTAATGGTGTAAATAATGAGAAACCCATGCAGTAGTGAGAAGATGAATTGGAATATGTTTTCATGATATATTGATGAAACCAAGTACATAAATATGTTGTTTAAGAATTTTTATATATTTTCATGTTTTTTATAAGTTTTGGAGGTCAGTAAATATAGTGAAAAAGTTGCTCACAAGTTGACCTATCTGGTTTAGATGAGATAATGAGATATAAGGTCATGAGATTGGTTTACAAGACCAATATTTTCCATTTGACCATATGTTATTTATATTTTAGAATGGTATAATTATCTCATAGTATAATCTACATGCATCATAAGTCACTTAAAATGTCAATACATGTGTTGGAGGTCTAAGTCACCATGACTGTGTTTTGAGGTAATATGACAATTCTAAGTGAGTGAGTTGTAAAGGTGCTATTGAAGCCTTATATTATGAGTGGAAGTGTCTAATTTATTTTTTGATGACCATAATGTCATGTAGATTATATAAATATAATTATTTTATCATATTTTAGTGTCTTAAGTATGTTTTGAGCTTCATTCTTGCAAGACAATTTTTTGAGGTACACATGCCTAATAGGGAGTTTATCCTAAAGAATGTTTCATGTATGAATGAAGGATGCAGATCTAAAAAATCATGGAAGAGGTTAGAAGAGTTACTTGAATATGTGGTTAAATGGTTTTCAAGTGTTGAATAAAGCCATATGGGCCCAAGAGAATCAAGTTTTGGCATTAAGAGCTAGACCTAATGCAATTAAGTCTCCATGAGAACTAAAAGTGAAATGAGGCCAAATTGAGTCATGTTAGACCAAAATGGACTCAAATATAATTTTATTCATGTCCAAAATATGTACTAAGACATATTATATGGCTGAACTAAGAGGTTAAGGGTGTGTGGCCAACTAAGTGGTATTTGAACAAGGAATAGTATATATACAATGCAATTTTAAGCCTATTTAAGTAAGCTAAGAGGAAATAAATGAAAAAGAACATCATTTAGAAGAAGGATGTCTTGTATACCATCATATGGGTGTGTATAAACTATCATGAATATACAACATGAGTTATATGTATTAAGATCAAGGCCATAAGACCTAATTAGTCTTAAAGAGACCTAGTTGAGTGAAGAGGCCTAAAAGGTAGTTTGATAGGAATAAGAGTGTGAAGAACTAAGAGGTGGTAATCATTTATTATGTGAAAAACATAGTTTTTTTAAGGTGATCAAATAAATTAGGTGGATGAGTTAGTGTTGAGTCATCTAAGGGGTTGGTTCCTCCTTACAAGTGGGTGCTTGGATAGTTGGGGTTAGTGATCCATGTGGATTTGATGATTCACTAAATTTGGTTTTTGTCTTTTAGGACTATAGTCAACTTATAGATATCATTGGGTTTTATTACCCTTGATAGTTAACATATATGTGATGTGTTCTTATGTTTCATGCTTATGTGGATAGTTTCTTATGCTTGCTATTTCTATATGTTTATTTGAATGTTTCATGATTGCTTAAGTGTAATTGATTGAAAGGTTTTGAAGACTAATTCACCCCCTCTTAGTCATTATTCATATAATAGGTATATGTAACTAGGATTAAATATAGACATCAAGTGGTATAATCTAAGAGTTTTAATCCAAAAAAGATAAAAAAATTGACCACTCCTTCCCATCATCCTCCTTGGTAGCCATAGATAGCACCTCAAGTTGTTGAGTATAGATAGGAGAGATAAAATGGTGACTTGAGCCATTGGCCATAGTAAATGGGTCTAATGGAATTATAATCCTTATCATTGGTTTTTAGAATGATGGACCATGATTTATGAACAATGGTTAAGAATATAAGGTAGTCAAACTTGACTTGTACATCCACATAGGGTTAAGAATGGAATGATTTTAGTGTGTTTCTAGCCTATTTAAAGAAAATGGTAGTTGTGTGTGCCTTAAAAAAGTCCTAAAGGTTATTCCATTACATTTTACACCCATGGTTCACATGTGTGAGCCTATGGGATCAAGGAACATCTAAGTTATCACTAGTTGTAGACTATAGGGAAGGTTCCCTTGACGAGGAAGAATCTTCAATGCACACATCTAGAAAATAACAGTAGTTTGAGGTTGAATGATGATTTCTTAAGATAATCAAGGTATTATTTCCTCATTAAAATAATGATGGTTAAATCATTATGTTGACTAATTTTTACTCTTAAGCCTAGAAAGGAGTCAACCTATCTTGAGAACTCAAACTCACTTATGGTCACCCTTCTTATACTTTTTCGATTTTTAGAGTAGTCTAAAAAGGAAACATTGACCATCATAATGTCATGAAAATAGGTTAAAGTGTATTTTAATGTGAAGGAATACCATAATATCTATCTACTAACCCTACTTTCATTTGTGTCAAGTGCCTCCTTATGATTAGTCATGTAAAAGGGTCCATAACAAACCTTGAAATGGTCTTAATGGTCCAAATTTGTTCATAATAAAGATGACCCACTGCTATAATTTATAAATATCATGAATCTCTCTAGTATGATGAGAGCCAGTAGAACATGGTAATATCAAAGAGTTTAAGAGTGTTTTAATATGTATGTGGTAACTTTGTTTAGGCCCTTAACATGTTTTAAGGTCCCTTGATTGATATTAAGACCACTTCTTTGTGAACCTTCATTTGAGAACTTGTCAATTCCTTTTTAAAAGGGGTAATTGACCATAAAATTTTTATTTTTGACCTCTAAAAACCACTAATTCCACCATTTATGCCTTCAAGGGCCTTCATGATCACTGCATTACCATAGTCAAATAGTTTTATATGTAATGGGTGTCTTCACAAAAGTTAAAATACTTTATTTTCCACTAAAGGGACTGACACATGGGAAAAATGAATCTTCATCTTCCCCATATATACTCCATATGGTTTGAAATGATTTTTTACCCCTATTTTCCCTCCTACCCACCAATAATGACTCATGGTCTGAAAACATGTGAAAATGTAGGAATTTAGTGTTTTATAGGAGTTTTCAAGCAAGTACAAATATATATAGTATAAAAATAGTTAGGAAGAGTCAAGGATATATAAGGGGAGTTAAAAACAAGAATTAGGTGAGAGAATCTAGGTGTTTCAAGCAAAAAAATCCAAAAATTGATCCACTTCTTTCGTCAAGCTCTTTGGTAGCCTTGGATAGCCAATCAAGTTCTTGCTCAGTATGGATAGGAGAGAGAAGATGGTGATTTCAAGTATTGTATAGAAAAAGGGGGTATAATGGCCTTCCAATCTTGGTAATTGGTTTCAATATGGGTCCTTTGTGATTTATGAACAAACATTAAAAAGTTAAGTGGTTTGGGTTGCCTTCCTCATCTACACAAGGTTAAAAATGAAATGTTTTTAGTTAATTATTAGCTTGATTAATGAAACCAATGGTTATACATGTCTTATATAGGTCCTGAGTACTCTTCCATTTCATTATCTACCAATTTTTCACATGTGTGAGCATATGGGAGCAAGAAATACCCAAACTACCACTATTTGTAGACTACAGACAAAGTTTCATTGATGAAAAAGGATATTCAATGCACATATTTGATAATGAATAGTGGTTTAAAGTTTTATTAAGGATATTTAAAACTTTTCATGTATTCTTGAATCTTTATTCTAAGTGGAGTGGTCAGGTGGACTTTAAACTATCACAAGATCTCACCTCTAAATGAGTTTGCTTGCATATTGAGCTTTGTTGCAAGTGAGAATAAAGTATTCCATGAGGTTGGATATTGTAGGTTATTAGGATACCATAGAGGAAGAAAAGGTATTACACATATGTGTAATAACCCCTTCTCACAATAATAACCAAACTCTATTATGGATCTCACAGTAAAAAAACTAGCAACTAGCTTCCCAACACTTTCACATACATGTTTAGCATAAGTTAAGGTTTATTATTAGAATTTGATGTTTTCTTAGAATCACAAGTTTTTATTTTTCACTCCATATGTCTAATTTATGGACTCCAAATGTTCTGACCTATTGAGTATATTAGTAGGTATGTCTAAGGCCTTTATAAGTCATCTTGAGTATGGATCAACAATACTTTTGACATCCCTCATAGAACCTTTGATATCTAATGGATTTATCATGCATATTAACCTCATAATGATCTATGAGTCCCAAGTTAAAACTTCATAAGTCCCTCTAAATACCATTTATAGGTTTGAACCGTTATATCTATGCTTAAGGGTTGAAATTAAGGCTAAATCTTGTATAAAACTATGAAAATCCATTAATATTGTATGACAAGGGGATATCCAGATGTAAGTATTATTGAAAAGAATTATGGCCACCTAAATTAACATATCTTAGAATGAGCCCTCAAGGGTTTTCAAGACTATCATATGTAGTTGAGTCTCAAGATGAAAAAAAGGGTTATAGATTGTAGATATAGTTATATTAAAGGGATGGATTTAGACACAAGGAAGGCCATTAGGGTCTCAAGCATAATAATTTAAGCACTCTTTTAACTCAAGAGCCTAATTAATATACCTCTTGATAGTTAACATGAATAAATAACATCTAAAAGATTATTGTTAGTCTATCTCCAACCTTGAATATGAGACCTAGTATGCCATGGAGGAGAGAACTAAGACTAAAATAGCGGTCAAATCATGGATATCATGTTTCCAAGGACAAAAAGTCTAAAGAGATGACCAAGCAAAATGGTTTGAGCATGTACAATGATCTAACTTTGCTTAATTAGTTTAAAGTGCATGAATAGAATTAATGACAATGTTAAGAAGCATACAAAAGGGGATCCTAGGGTGATGATGACATATGTATCCCTTAGGACCTCATATGATGGTGTGATCAAGTCAATTAGTTATCTAGTTTGTGTTAGACACTCAAGACACATAGGACTGTACACCTGACTATGTAGATAAGCTATGATGGTAGAGTTGGGGAGGACAAGCCTCAAAAGGCTATAGTCAAAACTTGAAAAAGTGTTATTTAAACCCAAAATACATCACTATAAAGAGATAAGGGAGACTACTCAGATCTTCATCATTAACTATTTCAAGCATCTACACTAGACACTGATGGTTAAGGTAAACCTAAGAGAGAAAGGTTGAGATGATGGTCTAGGTAGATATGGTTAAGTGTAGAGGGTGAAGTTCATATAGATATGGGTGATATAGTGATGTTGGAGCCAAATACACACCTACAAGTGGCTTAAATACCTAAAATTTAGTTTTATCCTATAAAGCCTAAGCATCACGAACCTTCAAGACCTTATATTCACCTCACTAGTAGACCCAAGAGTCCAAATAGATTAAAATTCATGAGGTGTATGAGGATGTGTCAAATCCTAAAGGAGGTGTTTGAATCAAGGGAATGCAAGGAAATAGGTAATTTTGGTCTTAAAATCTTCTTGAGCTATAATGTCCTAAGAAAGCATATCAAGTTGCTAACTTAGGCACTCATATCTCACATGGCATGAGTACTCAGACATAGTTCTCTTAGGGAAAGTTGGGAATACCTATGCACTCAATATCCATGGAGGAAAGATTAGGATTTAGGGGCACAAATCTATAAATAATCATTAAGACTGTTAACCCACCCATATTTCTTACCAAGAACTCAAGGGTCACTAACTTCCATTCATATATCACCGTATAGTTTGCATGGGACCAAGAGCTATTCAGGAGATTTAAAGGGGTATATGGGCTAGATGTTCATAGAAACAAGTTTTGGTTTAGAATTTTATACTCTATGAACCATCATTAAGATGGTGACCTCTAAAACCCTCTCTAAACCTTGATCATGACTTGATGAGTGAGTTACACCCTCAAACACCTATAAATGAAGAATTTGGGATATGAAATAATCTTAGTGGTATCCCCAAGTTACCTAAGCACCTAAATGGTCTATTGGTTGGCATGTGTAGGGTATGTACTATATATATTAGGCTAAAAATAATTACTCTAAGCTTATATGTAATAATTTGAAAAGGATATGCACATCCCATATGTGTATGAGGGAAAGGGAACCAAAGGTCTTAAACAATTTATTAGTGACCACCTATAAAGACCTCTTTGTCTAATATTTACCTATAGACATATTTAGGTGCATAACTAGAAGACTATGTGCACACAAAGAAGTAAATGCCTCACGTAAGCCATCATAGATGATTTAAGGGCCCCAAGAAGTATCTTTCACATCAACAAGGGTGATCAAGTACCTCAAAACTCCATTTTGGGGTCAAAATTTAAGAACCCTACCTTTTGGCCTATTGGTCTAAGACTTTTCTCAAGGTAGTGCTACCTAAATTTTGGAATAGGGGATATAATGTATATACACATAATAATTTCAATTTTTATCAAATACAGACACTTTACATCTTGAAAAAACCCATCAAGACTCAATCTATCTAAGTGCATGCCTTATAGGGTGCATTGAGAAATGGGTGGGTAGACCTTTGGTGCTTTGTAGGATTGTTGTCCTTTATTAACACATTATTACTAATCCAACTAGCTCTTAAAACCATTTCCTAAGATATTACTCCTCCATTACACACTCCTATATCCTTTTCCCCCTTTCCATCCCTCTTTTTATCACCTTGATCCCCTTTCATTAATGTACTAGACTAGGTCAACTAGGTTGACCCTATATATTTTTCAACCTCTAATTACTATACAGGGTTGATTAGGTTGACCCTATACTATTTTTTAATATTTTCACTTGAGGGCTTTGTTATCCCTTTGACCAACCTAGATTGGGACCTAGTGATTTATCACCCAAAAACATACAGGGTTGACTAGGTCAACCCTGTATAGACAGCATACTCAAAAGGATTTAGGGTGAGATCTAATTATAAATACAATATTATTTCATCATTATTTGAATATGCAATCAAGAGTTATGATTCACTCGTGCTTCTTTACAAATATTCTCTTTTATCATTCTACTTGAGGAATCTTAGATTAGGGTTTCTACTTGGAGAATCTAGTTTTGTGGATAAGTCTTGGATGCTTTAGCCTTTCTTAGTTATCCTTACAAACCACAACAACCTCTTGCAAATCCCCTTTATCCAAGGGAAAGATTGAGTCTCGATAGGTTCACATTTAGGTAAGTATATTCTATCTTTGTTTAACTCTCTTTAGTAGATATAAGTAGCATAAGTATTGGCTCGAATAATATGATTATTCATATTTCATGTATTAGGGTCTTAATCATACTTAGCTTAATTGAGATTCTCTTATACATGTTTTTATTTCTTTACTAACCCCTCATGTTGTGCCACAAGCTTTAGTGTACAATAGATTAAATTTGCTTTCTTGTTATTAGTTATAGAGTGAAACATTAAACCTATGACTCTTTTAGGATTGTTGCATGATTGTGTTAGACGATAGGCTTTGGAACCTTTCCTAGCATGGTGTATTGTGATAAGTGAATCCCTAATCAATCTAGTAGATCACCATATTGGTCATGCTCTCACTTAAAAAATATATTCTTAATCGAAAGTGAAGGTATGCTTTATCTTCTCTGAGCTAGGATTGATTTATAAACATGATGCATTTTTGATTGTATACATTCTGGTAAACTCAACGTGAATCTTATCCCACCACTAATTGGATTATCTTCATGTTTCCACTTTATTATTAGTATTTTATTCACTTTGGCTTCATCTTCATAATACATTTTGGTGAACCTGACGTGAATCTAATCCTTGCAGGTTTTTATTCACTTATTTTATCATGTTATCATTTCATTTTTATACTAACTATTATTTCCCTTTTTCTAGTACTAGGTTGACCTTGTCAACTCTGTACAATTTTTATCTCCTATTTTCTATACTAGGTCGACCCTATTGACTTTGTATAATTTTTATCCCCTATTTTCTATACTAGGTTGACCTTATTGACTATGTATAATTTTTAAATCCTATTTTCTCTACTAGGTCAACCCAATTGACTCTATTTTTTTACTTTCTCTATTTTCCAATCTAGTTTTATATTTCTCTTTCATATCATTTTGTTCATTTATCTCAAGTATCATGTGCCCTATCAAAATTTTCTTGGACAACATGAATCCATTTAGACACTATATAGGGTTTTCTTTACTTCTTATCTTTTCTTCTTTTAGCTTGTAGGGCATCTTGTGATGCCCGTCCACACATTTATCTAAAATTTTGGACATCTTAAAATTCCCACCCACATATCATTTAAGACTTTGGGGAATCTTACAATTCCCTTCCCTACATCCACTTACCCATTGATTCTCCATTATATTTTATCAAACTAATTCAATTTCAAGAAACCTTTCGAGACACATAGGATTATATCTCACATGCTCATCCTTTATATAGCCTTTAACATAGATTCATTTCCTTCTTTTAATGATTTCTATCTACATATATCTAACACTTTTTCAAGTTACTTACACAGAACTTTCCCTCTACAACAAGTTCCTTCCTTTCATAAAATTTTAGTCCTTTCTTTTGGTCTTTTAGTTTCTTGATGTACCATAGTCTTCTTTATCTTGCATTTTATCTTTTTGACACCCCTTGGGTTTTTTTTTTTTTTATTTGTAAGATTGTGGATGGGACCTGACCCTACTCATAACATTACCATCTTTTCATATTTTTACATCCTTGTTCTCAAACTTTAGCTTTTTCTTCTTCTTTTAGATGGAATTTAAAAAAAAATTTATGTTAGCATGTTTTCCTCCATTTCCCTCATTATTATGATAAGGAATCACATTTTACTATCATTTTATCCCTTTTTACCCTTTGTCACATTTTTTGTAATTTAAAGTAATTCAAATTGTTCCATGTGTCACTCCTCTTGATTTCCCCTTCCTTTCACTCCAATTGGATAAAACAAGGTAGAAGTCAAGATAGCACTTTTACTTTACCATATTTATGATACTCTTAGACCCCATTCTCTTTGAAGTTCTCCCTCTTAGCAACCAATTCCCAAGTATTCAAATGAAAGTCATCTTTAGCACCCAATTTTGGTTTTCCAAATCCTATGGAGGAATAGAAAAATCCATCAAGAAATTTAAAATCCAAATAATTTGAATAAAAATTAAATGTATTTAAAAAATAACATACAAAACTCAAAATTTAAAATAATACAAAAGACATTATTACAATCAATCTCCTATCTCCAATCAAAGCTCAAACTCCCTAGTTGGCCTCACATAGAGATGAGGTCCATTGGGGTATGGTAGGATAGTAGATTGGAATAGGGTAATTTAAAAAACTCTTTAGTGCTACCTAATTTCTCATGTAATTACCAAATATTCACATTAAATCGATGACTCATTAAGGGGTCCTAAGGAATGGGGAATACATTGTGGGAAGGTAGGTATATTTTAATTTTCATGCATATAACTTTCGTGGGATGATATATATAATTAATTTGTTGACCTAATACTTTTGTAGCTAAGAGAATTGCTTCAGATTCTTTAAGGTTAAAAGTACTCTTGTTTTGACAAACCTAATTTGAGTGTCTTGACTTTGATAAAGAGTTCATCTACCTTGGTTTTTCATTCATTCTCCCCTCCACCCATTTAATTTCCCCCCTTGATAGGAAAATTGAAATTCCAAATCTATTTTCCCCTCTTCTATACTTCCTTAATATTCACCTCTTAAAAAGATGCTAACATTACTTTGTTTAAATTTTATCTATCTTTAGAGCAAAACAACATGTTTGAACAACTATGGATTACTTTATTTGCACCATAAATTTACATTTATACACTTTTTTTACTTTCCTTTTTAAAATTTATCATTTGTTTTAATATCCTACTATTATGGACACCTAAGTCCATACCCTTTTTCCATTATTGAGTGAGGTTGGCTTGTTACTTCTTACTCGACAATATTGTTTTCCATTTTATGTACCTTTTTCCATTATTGAGTGAGATAAAGATTGTTACTGCTCACTCAACAATGTTGTTTTACCATTTTTTTCTTCATTTATCATCATTGTTTGATTACCATCTTATTGACATGTATCTTTGGTTTGACTTGGTGAGTTTTCCTTTCTTACCTAGGGTTTAATTATTTGAGTTTTTCAATTTTTAGTAGACTTGGATTTTTAGTTACCTAATTTACTCTTGTTTTTTTGACTTGGTAATTTAATATAACATAACACTTGTCACCCTAGCTTGCAAAATTTCCCAAGTACATCCCATCCTCAAAAAACTAGCTATCTTGGATTTTCTTGCATTTGTTGGTTTTTGTTCTTTAGTATTATATTCTTAGGTTTGTTGAAAGTAGTCTTTGCACCCTCCATAATAAATAATAATAATAAAATAAACAACAATATAGAGATAAAGGTAATTCAAGGTATGAATTACATTTAATTTTTATTTATTTAATTTTTAGTCATTTCATTTCAGTTATTTTTGCTTTAAAATACTGCAACTTATTTTTTAGCATCAACATTATGTGTCCTTATATTCTTTGTCAAAGCATCATCCCTTGTTTTACCTTAGTAACACATTATTATATTCAAGTGGGGAATATGTATACACATAATATCTTCAAATTTTATCAAATATTGACACTTTGCATCTTGTAAGAACCCATCAAGACTCAATTTCTCTGAGTGCACACCTTAAAGGGTATATCAAGAAAGGGGTGGGTAGACTTTTGGTACTTCATAGGATTATTTTCCCTTATTAACAAATTATTAACAACACAACCATATCTTAAAAAAATTACCTAATATATTACTCCTCCCTTTCAAAACCCTCTAGCCTTTTCCCCCCTTTTTATCCCTCTTTTCATCACCTTAATCCCCTTTCACCATTTGACTATACTAGGTCGATTAGGTTGACCTTGTACAGTTTTTAGATTATAATTATTATACAAGGTCGACTAGGTTGATCTTTTACTATTTTTGGGTATTTTCCCTTGAGAGATTTGTTAGCCCTTTAGCTGACCTAGCTTGGGACCTAGTGATTTATCTCCCAAAAACATATAGGGTTGACTGGGTTGACCCTATACAATTAACATATTCAGATGGATTTAGGGTGAGATCCACCTATAAATACAAGATCATTACATAATTATTTTAATATTAAATAAGAATTTATTATTCACTCATACTTATTTATAAATCTTCTCTTCCACCATTCTACTTGAAGAGTCTTAGCTTAGGGTTTATACTTAGAGAATATAGTCTTGTAGATAAGTCTTGGATGATTTGGCATTTTTTAGTTATACTTAAAAACCATAATAACCTCTTAAAAATCCTCTTTATCTAAGGGAGAGATTGAGTCTTGACAAGTTCAAATTTAGGTAAGTATATTCTAATTTTGTTCTCCTCTCTTTAGTAGATAGAAGTAGCATAAGTATTATCTCTAATAATATTACTCTTCATATTCCATGTATTATGGTATTACTCATACTTAGATTAATTTATATTCTCCTATATATGTTTTTATTTCTTTACTAACCCCTCATGTTGTGCCACAAGCTTTGGTGTGCACTAGATTAGATTTAATTTTTTGTTATTAGATATAGAGTGAAACATTAAACCTATGACTCTTTTAGGGTTGTTGCACGATTGTGTTAGACTATAGGATTTGGAAACCTTCCTATCATAGTGTACTATAAAAAGTGATCCCCTAATCAGGTCTATAGGATCCCCATATTGGTCATGCTCCTACTTAACAAATGTATTCCCAATCAGAAGTGTAGGTATGTTTTATCTTCTCCAAACTAGGATTGATTTATAGACATGATGAATTTATAATTGCTTACATAATGGAGTTAAAAAACACCTTAGATTACTAAGGATATGTTTATCAAGGAGTTTAAGGTGTATGAGCAACTTTGGTTTATAAAGGATAGGTCATAATTATTAATTTTCATTGAAGAGTGCCTTGAAACTGCTCAGAGTGCACATTTCTCACTTGAGGAGAAACTTGATGAGATCATAACTATAATAAATAATTTCATGGTGAGTTGATCACTTTGGGTGAGTTTAAGGGACTTATCTAGAAGAGATCAGTGGCATTGGTTTAGAGGTTAAGGTCCTAACCTTTATGAACCATTGCTAAGAACCCAAACCCCCTTAAGCCTCCCTAAAAACCTAATAATGACCCAATTGAGATATTATAGAAAATTTATAAAAATTCATTGGGATGGCTTGGTAAACACTTGTATCTCATAACACACTCTCAAGGGTTTTGATCCATGGTACTGGTCTATATAGACTATTATCTGGATCCATATGAAACACTTTTTTTTCATGATTTAATGATATTTATAATGTGTATAACTTGGTTAAGGGTTAAAAATAATTGGAGAAGGTATTATGAGACATATTTCACCTTATCTAATCATGAAAAAATTACAATTCTTATTGAAAATGCTCATACAGGTCTGTGCCAAATAGACACTCTGAATGTGTTAAAGGGAGGTGACCTAGTCATCTAAGTAAAGCAAAATTACATTTGTAAGATTCTTGGGAAACATAGATCATGGTATGGTATGTTTATTTATGTTTTAAATAGGCTAACTCAATTATTTTTAAGGTTTCATTCAATCCTCATAGCCATCCAAATAGTGAATAGTCAAGAGACTGAGATACTTATCTAATAAGCCTACTTAATCAATAGAAGGGGGATGTTCATGTGTGTAAAAGGCTAGTATGGATTAAAATCATGGTCATTAATCTTTTATAAATATCTTATGAGGTAATAAAATCCATTTCCCATCCACCATGAAGGTTGGGGTAATTTTCCAAATCATACTAGCATGTAAGAAGGAGGTGGTTACTAAATGCTTCATGGATGAGGCCTAATAGAACCAATTTAATGTTTATAACTATAAAATTTAGAGGAATTTTACCAATACTGGAATACACATGATCTTAATAGGTTTAACCTTGACTAAAAATAGACTTTAATACCCTAACGGTTTTCATTAAAGACACCAATCAGCCTAGGCAAATCATAGAGGAGTGTGGAGGCTACTTGTAACTACCAATTGAAGGGATTATGGTCATTTATGACCTATTAATTATATTTCCATGCTTGATTATATCATCATTGTTTTCCATTATTATATATATTTAGACCTTCAGGTTATTATATCTATCCCTTAGTTGGGTGTAATGAAACTCTACCAAATTATATCTTGAGAACCTCTTTGAATCAATAAAAGGACTATTTTAATGTTTATTTATTATCATTAATATGTATATATTTTTTGATTTATATAATTGTGAATTTATATTTGCCTTTTTAGGTCCTTTCCTTCACCTTGTTACTAAAATGACATCCTATGTAGGTCATGTGATGTGCCAAAGAGTTGGTAGCTATGTTGAAGAGTATGTTTGTTAATAGTTCCTTGAACATACCTATTGTCTATTACATGTAAGTTTAAAGCATCCACCATAGCCTTGACATGAAATATTTATGCTTAGGAGTTCATTATAAATCTTGTTTGAGTCATAAGTCTTTACTTGATTCATAAAGTGTTGATTTAAGATCAATTAGAGTGGATAGAGAAATATTGGTGTATCACCTCATTAAGTTAGGTTTATTTCATGTATCTATCTATATATTTTCACCCCAAAAATTATTAGGTCTTAAGAAGTTATCTCAATTTGATGTACTAGGAGAGATAGCCCCATAAAATAGAGCCTTGGTCCTTAGGTCACCCATAACCTTTGGACCAATCCAATGTTACCCAAAACTTGGAGAGAACTTAACCATCTTCTCCTAAGGGTGCAGTTTAGAGTGTTAACATAGTATTCAAATTATACAATACCTTAACTCTAAATGGGACTACCTACATATTTGAACATCATTACAAAATTGAAATGCGTATGCATGGTGATGGCTATTTAAGGTCATTAAAGCACCATAGAGGTAGTAGAGGTATCATATATTCATTTATAAGTGTCTCTCTCTCATTAATATCTGACCTCAATATGGAATTCATAGGAAAGAAATCATGAACTAGTCCTCAAATGCATTCACATAACTATATAATAGAGGTTAAGGTTCATTAAAATAAGTTAAGGTATTCAGGGAATCCTAGGTTTCAATTTCTCATTCCATGTGTTTTATTAATGAATTTCAAATGCCTTCCCTTATTGAGTGTGTGAATAAGGGTGTCTAGGGTACCATTAGGTGGTCTTAAACATGAGCCAAAATCCTTCATTTAATCTCTAAAATGGTATTTTATATTTCATAGTTCCATCAAACCATTCACCTATCAATAGTACTTGGTTTTAAGTTAAAACTCCATAATGCCCTATGACTACCACCTACAGGTTCAAGCCTTTTTGCCCAAGCCTAAAATATGGAAACTAGGTAAAATGATCCATAATGATATAAAGATCCATTGAAACTATGAGAAAAGGGCATATTAAGGCATGAATACTGTTGAGAAAAAATTACCAAGTTCAGGAGGCCAACTCAGAATCAACCTTCAAAGGGTTTCAAAACCATCATATACAATTGAGTTTAAAAATTCAAATAAGGGTCCTATATTGTAAAGACGGATATATAAAAGGTTATGATTTGGATTTAGAGAAGTAAACTAGGGTCTCAAGCATAACATGGAATCAATCTTCTTAACTAGGAGCCTACTTAAGGACCCTTTGATAGTCAACATATTTAGATCACTACCTATAAGACTATAGGAAGTCTATCCCCAAATTTGAATATAAGATGTTATATGCCATGGAGGAGAAAACTCAGACTAAGATGGTGGTCATAACATATATATAATGTTACCAAGGACAAAGAATTTTGAAATTGTGACCAAGCAAACTAATTTAAGCATGAATAATGGCCTAAATACACCCAAGTTTACCTAACTAGTTAGAATGTCTGACTAATGTGAATAATAATGGAAATAAGTAATAATATCACCCCCTTTAGATCATAATAATCCTTTTAAGTATCCTATGGGTATGGCCAAGAAAGAGAGCTACCTAGTCTAGGTTGGACACCTAAGACACATAGATTTTAGTATATGACTATGTAAGTGTTGTTAGCAGAGATAGGGAAGACCAAGTCCCAAAATCTATGGTCAGATATTAAAAAAATTATTACATCAGCCCCCAAAATTATACACATAATGAATAAGATGAGACATAGGTCCTACCTAGGCCTCTAACATAGTTATTTAAACACTCAAATTGGAAATGTGACTTAAACAAAGACCTAAGAGAGAAAGGGACTAAGATGGTATTTAACGCAACTATGGGCAAGTTTAGAAGGTGGAGATTAGGTGTAAAGGGATGATATGGTGTATTGAAGCCATCAATGAATACATACATTGGACTTGGGTTCCTAAAGATCAGTCTAAGCCTATAAGACTTAAGGCCATCCTTGACCCTCAAGACCTCATCTCTACCTAAGTGACATATCTAAACCCTAAACAAATTTTAAATCACGAGAAAGTGTATGATGCTAATATAGGTCATAAAGGAGGTGTTTGGAATATAGGAATACAAGGAAATATTTAAATTTGGTCTTAACACCCTTATTGAGCTCCACTACCCTAAGCTACCATGTCAATTTGCCAAATCAAACACTCATATCTCACATGGAATGATGATTCAAGCTTAGTGATATTAGGGGGAGTTAGGGACCCCTATACACTCAATATCCATAGAGAAAAGAGTGGTATTTAGGATCTAAACTATATGAACAATCCCTAAAACTATCAACCCACCTATAATGCTTACCAAGAGCTCTAAGGTCACCAAATTTCACCTAGTACTCGTTGTATAGTCTGTATGGGACCAAAAGATATTATTGTGAAGCCTATACTCTATGAACCATTATTAATATGGTAGGTAAGAAAAATAATCTATAAACCTTAACTAAGATATGATGAGGAAATTTCACTCTCAAATGCTTCCAAATTAAGTAGTTAAACCTTGAAATAGTTTTGATGGTCTCCCCAGGTCACATGGACACCCAAATATTCTATTGGTTGGCACATGTAGGGTATTTAGTATATGGATCAAGCCTAAAAGATCTTATCCAAGCCTACATGAAATATATTGGGAAAGGTATGCACATTCTACATGTTTCTAAGGGAGAGGGATATAGAGTTCTTAAAGAATTTCTTAATGGCCACCTAAAAGGGTCTCCATGTCTAATTGTCACTTGCAAACAAGCCAAGGTGCCTAGGTGGAGGATTGTGTGTACACAAAGAAAAGGTAAGTGGCTTAATCAAGCCAAAAAATATGATTTAAATCTCATAAGAGATGGATTTCATATTATAAGGCATGGCTAAGTACCCATAAAATTATATTTTGAAGGCAAAACTTAGGAACTCTACCTTTAAGCCTATTGGCCTAACACCTCTCTCAAGGTAGTGTTAATTGAAGACTAAAATAGAGGGAAAAAGGAGTTAAATAACACCTCACACCATCATGGAGATGTTTTTAAGGAGTTTTAGATGTGTAAGCAATTATGTTTTATAGAAAAAAGATTAGAGATGGTCACTTTGGCCTAAAAATGCCTTGAGACTGCACATAATGCACAATTCTCACTTGAGGAGCAACTTGAAGAGCTCATAACTATATGGAATAGTAGCATGGGGTTTTTAGCACTTTAGGAAATTTGATGATCCTTGTCTAAAATGAACTAGTGGAATTGGTTCATAAGTTAGGGTCTAACTTTTATGAACTATTGCTAAGAACCCAAACCCACTTAAACCTCCCTAAAACCCTAATAGTGACCCGATGAAGAAAATATTGAATAAATTGCATCCAAGTGCATTGTAATATCTGTATAGACACTTGGAGCTCATATTTCACTTTGAGGAGATCCCATCTATGGCATTGGTCTATATAGAAAATTGTATGGACCTCCCAAAAACATTATTTTGGTAAGGTTTAAGGATAAATATAAGGTAAATAACTTGATGAAAGGTTGAAAATCATGGGAAAGGGTAGTGTGAGGAATATTCCACATTTTAAAATTACAAAACACTCATAAATATTCCTAGAAATACCCCTACAATTTTGCACTAAAATGCTAGTCTAAAAATGCTAATGAGAGGTGACCGAGTCACCTAAATGAGCTAAGGTTACAAGTGTATAGTAATTTAAAGGAATAAGTCTTGGTACGGTATTATTTTTAAAACTTGAAACAAGCTCACTCACTCATATTTAAGGTTATATTCAATCCCCATGGTCATCTAAGCAACAAGCAATCAAGAGACTAGGCCTAATTATCTAATAGGTCTCTATGGTCAATAAATAAGGATGAATGTTGGAGTAGAGGGATGCCAATGAAGTTATTTAAAGTCATGAGATATTTTTAACTACCTCATGCAAGTGATTAGATCCATTTCTTATCCATAATAAAGGATGAGGTAATTTTCCAAGTCATATTGACATGTAAGAAGGAGGTGGCTACTAAATACTTCATGGAGAGACTTAATTAAACCACTTTGTTGCTTTGTAACTATCATAATTAGAGGATATTTACTAGGTTGGCATGATCATCTTGTGAATGGGGTCAACCTTGGCCAAAAATAGACAACCAACACCTCAAGAGGCTCATTGAAGACACTCATAAACAAGGCAACACATAGGAGTAGTGTAGAGGCTAGTTTTAATTGCTAATTGAATAAATTATGGTCATTCATGACCTTTTCATGCTATTTCTAGGCCACATTTTCTTCTCCCTCTTGTTCATTATTTTCTAAATTCAAGATCTAAGGCCATTGTATTTATCCCTTGACTAGGTATGATGAAACTCTACCCAAATTATATCTTATAATCCTTTTGAATCAATAAAGAAGGTCTATTTTCATATTTCCTTGCTAGCCTAGTCTATTATGTATTTTTTGATTTGTATAATTTTTAAAGTTTAATTATCCTTTGCATGTCCTTTCCCTCACCTAATTTATATGATGTTACTCTATGCAAGTCATGTGATGTGTCAAGTGTTGATGACTATGTTTTAAAGAGTAATCTGGTTGATAGTGCCTTAAACATACCTCTTATCCATTACCTTTAAGTTATAGACATCCATCATAGAATTCACATGAATTACTTATGTTTATGAATTCATTAGAAAACTTGTTTCAATCACTAGTCTTTTCTTGGTTCACAAAGTTTTGATTAAGGATCAGTTAGAGTGGATAAGTCAAAATTGGTACCTCACCTTCCTTAACTTAGATTTAGTTCATGTTTCTCTCCTCCTTTTCAACCCAATAAGTAGTCTTAGGAATTGAACTCAATTGATGCACTAGGGGAGCTAGCCTTAAAAATTAGAGGTATAGTCCATCCATAGGTCACCCACATCCCTTGGACTAATCCCATATTACCCCAAACTTCAAGAAGTCTAAACAATCCTCTCCTAAAGGTAAAATTTGGTGAGTTAATAATTATGGCATGCCCGATGGGACTAGGATTCAAGTGAGTTGGAACATGCACATATAGACTTGTATGATATCAAAGAGATTAAAACAATCTAGTGGCATATATGTAGTCAAGTTTCATGCTAAAAGTGGTCATAAGGTCTTCATCAAAAAATAAGGAAGTTGAGTTTATTGAGTTATCTTTGGACTTTTATAGGATAAAGAGATACCCTAGGTATAATCTTAATCTTACACCCCCTAATTCTCCTAATCCTACTAAAAAAACACTTATGTAAACCCTACACCTCTAATGGTTAGGCTTAAACATCAATATTTTTGTGTATTTCAATGGTGGCATCCCCTTAAATTTGAACCAATATGATGATATACCTATTGATGCACTTAAGAGACTTCCCTATTTCAAAAAATAAAATTCAACCACCCCTATTGAACATATATTAGACATAGCCAACCTATGCTTAGATTATAACATGACCCAATAAAATGTGGTAATTAGGTTATTGGCTACTTCCTTTAG
This sequence comes from Torreya grandis, assembly GCA_037957365.1. Taxonomy (NCBI): domain Eukaryota; kingdom Viridiplantae; phylum Streptophyta; class Pinopsida; order Cupressales; family Taxaceae; genus Torreya; species Torreya grandis. The sequence continues at coordinate 1,184,763 of JARHVA010005343.1, forward strand.
GGGTAAGGCACTTCAATGGTATAGGGGCTTAACACCTACTTCTATCAACACCTAGGATGAATTTGGGGAACACTTATGTAAACATTTTGAGGTTAGGAGTGACCATTTGTCTTTAGTGAAGCAACTCACCACAATCAAAAGGGATCCCCAAGAGTTTATGGTAGACTTAAATTATAGGTTTCATATATTATTTTTTCTACTACTATTACATATAAAAACTATTATAAATAAATAGGATATCATATCCTATTATCTAAGAATCCCATAACTATGAAATCTCCTAGAATATCTTAATATAACTATATTTACTATGAGATATATTGTTAACTATTAACAATATATTCAAGTAACAAACTAACCTATTAATGTATTATTATTTCCCAAACAATAATTACATTATATTAATAATGTGAACATACTCTACCTCAACATTCACCCCTTTATGAACATTATTAATCCTATCCTACATCCCCTTAATGTGAGCATGGGGAGAATATATAGCTTTAAGAATTGACCTAAATAGAATCATATGCCAATGCATACTTTTATGTCTAGATACTACTGCCTGAATCTTGATGTCTAGATCTTACTGCACATGACCACTACTGTGCAAAGGAACACATCCCACATTTATTCCATATGACCACAACGGTCATGTTAGTGACTGATAATCTCCATAAAGAAGTAAGGTAGTCAAAGGATCTCTATAGTCAGAAGATTTCTATAGTTAGTTTTCCTCCTATACAATTGTTGGCCACATTCCATTATATCTACACTCTCCCTTTTCTCCAAATATTAGAGGTGTTTCAAACAAGTAGGAGAATGAAAACACACAACTAAAAAAATGAAAATATCATGAGGAACCAATCCTCATTATCATCTTATGTAACCTATATTAATGTTTATTGCCTACCAAATAAAAACAACATAAATGGTTTCCAATTCCACTGAAGAACTATCATTGACATTAGTTGATTTGGCACAAAGCACACCACACTAAAGAAATAAAAAACCATACCACACATGTCAACATGAATGCTCTTATGTTCTTATTCACACACATAAATGTCCCCAAATATTTCTATGACCCATCATTTGTGATTAAAAAGAGGCTCTAGATCCTCTAGCCTCCATTTCCTCCTTCTAGTATCTGATACTACTTACTCAACTGATAAGATCTTGAAGCTCATGTTGTTTTTGATGACAAAATTCCATGATACTTTTTGAATCAGGACATTGCATACAAGTGATGATGCATCCTTTATAGGTATTGGTTGACAATTTGACTCAATATGCTTTATTAACACAAAAATGAATTTTTAACTCATATTTTTAATGACCTTTTGACAAAAAAAATGACAAAAATTGACACTTTTGAAAAATGACTCTAATATCAATACTAAAAATATCAATTCTTTATGAACTAAAATCATGACCTATACAAGGATTTTTGACTTTTGATATCGATGACTCAACTTTAAATCTAAAGTAACAAGACTTAAAAAACCTTTAAAAAAAAATGGTATTAACCACACTAATACCTATTATAAATGTCAAACTTTCAAATTGACTATATAAGACCATAAGATTTAAGACCCAATCTAAAATAAAATATAAACACTAAACTAAAAGACACATCAACATAATATTTGAACTAAATAAACTCATAAAAACATAATAACCTTGTAAATAGTAATGAGGATGTGTGGATTAAACATGAAACATGGCCTTGACTTACATGTGTAGCTTGACATGCATGTAATGAACACTATGAAATAAGGATGAACCAACAATACAAGCACAGAGAAATAACTATAGAAACAAATAGTTATCTGATTAGACACACTTTTGGATGCATGAAATAAAAAATATACACAATAGGGAATCTAAGTGAGTGTCCAAGGTAGGCTAATGTTTGAAGTATGCTTGAAAAACCCATATATATCTTGATCTAACATATGATACGTGTTTCTTGAGATCAAGAGGTTTTAATGGAATTTAAAACTAGAAAAATAGATATGTATAACATGGCTTGTGTATGGTAATGAAAGAAATGATAATCAACATAATTAAATCCTAATAGGTTTAGATCAAATGCCCAATTGTACTGGTTCTAATCCTATCATCCATGCTAGTCTATGCAGTCGACACCAATTATAAATTAGATTTGGTGAGTAATTGTAGAAATTTGATAGTTGAAAAAATCCATTACACAAATCTGATCATTATGTAGAACATTCTTTATCAAGAAAGCACATTGAAGATGTGTATAATAATTAATGAATGATGCGATGATGGCAAGAATATGAACATGAAATATTTGAAAATGCTAAGATAGAGCTGATATAAGGTTGTTAAAGCAACTTAACATGTACTGTGATTGGTAGAAATCATATGAAACTTAAGATCTAATCAATGTAACATGTAGATGGTGACCAAGTAGTATAGAAAATAATAATAAGATAATTAATATCTTAACATGAAACTGACATATACAGGGGCATTGTAGATTAGAATAACTACCACTAGAAAAGTTTAAAACTCCATTGTAGGCACAAAACCAAGATGGCTTTGATACTAGATAATAGATCTAGTTTAGATTTAAGCACGATTAACAAAGAGTCAAACAAAATAATAATGATAATTTTCACACTATATATTATTTTTTCTTCTATTATTACATACAAAAATAATTACAAATAAATATGATAGCATATCCTATTATTTAGGAATCCCATAACTACAAAATCTCCTAGAATAGCTCAATCTAACTATATTTACTATGAGATTTATTTTTAACTATTAAAAATATATTCATATAACAAACTAAACTATTAACATATTATTATTTACCAAAAAAAATTAGGTTATATTAATAATTTGAACATACTCTACCTCAGCATCAGGCTCCTCTAATGCATGACATTTAGCCTCCTACACAACACAAAGAAGGTCCTTCTATGCAACATGGAAAGACTCCCTTCATGACTGTCAGGATCTTGCTCTTCAAATAGAGCACATATGATTACTTCTTGTATTAGCAACTAAACATGAAATTATACCAGAATCAATAAGTAACTAGAAATATGAAACAACACAGGATTTGAGAGACAATACACAATTGTATTAAATACTTAGAAGAAAATACAATAAAGAAGATGCCACTTATTCCACCTCAAAGGCTCACCACACCTCAAGACCTTCTTCCCTCTCTTTCTCGGTCCCAACAATCAACTCCAATATAGAATTGATGTTCACCTCTCCAACTAGTCAGTAACATGATGCCAATACACCAAGTACACAACCATACTCCAAGTAGATCTCCTGCTCTTTGCTGCTACCTAAAAATCACTAGACCTTACCAATGTAGATCTCCAATAGAAGCCATGCTCACTTGTTGACTAAGATCATACAAACATGAAGAACCCCTCTAATTCTCTGAACTAGTACCCACTCTTGGTACTGTGGCACTAGGAAGAACACACCATTGCTCACCTCTCTCAGAAGGAGCTTATTTGCTCTCTTACTCTCTAGCTACAAGTTTACAATACAGCCCATGAGTCTATTATATAGATTTCATGCTTACAATAATTAGACTATCTTAATTACAATAATTAGATGCGCAACTCAAGACTATAGCTAGCCTTTAACATGCAAACTAACAGTCCAAAAATAGACTCTCCAGAATCAACATGCAAACTGCATGTTCAGGTATAGGCTTCCGACGTTGGCTCCTCCATGACCGATGTCGGCCGACTGGTAACTAATGCTGGTTGCATCCTCACTGCCATTTGACTAACGTCGATTGATCAAACCGACACCGGTTTCCCTGCAATTCATTCTGCAACTCTCTGCAACCTTCGTAACCTCCGTAACTTCTCCTGTTTGCATCCTGGTGAAGCTTTTAGCTCCACAACCTAACAATCTCCCACTTGGAGATAAACAACTACACCTGTACCTGTCCCTGTACACTGTCTAAATTATTCCCTGGCTTGTATCCCTCTTCAAGATCAATCTTGAAGACTAACCACCACACATTTTGTGATGCTACACCTGTCATCCAAGTAACCTGCCACATCCGAACCTACAACTCCATGTAGTGAAGACCTTGACCCTACATAACATGTTAACCTATTGCTAGTCCCTCTCAGATACCTAAGAATCTACCTTCCCTAAATTGGCTCCAAACTCTCTGACAACTCCCACTGATTGGGAACACTTAGGTCTACACTAGACCTCATGTAATTTTGAACCCTGTTCTAAGCTTTGCTTGAACTATCCAACCCATGGTGTGCTTACCGATTCTGCATCCTACTTCTTGAACCTTGCCAACACCATCTTCACATCAGCTCCCACTGGAGACCAAATCTCCATGTCTCTCATGCCAAAGAATTTTGTTGCTCCAAATTCTCCCTGACATACCCTGAACTAACCTTACCCTTAGCTCAACAAAACCCTGCATGTACAAATTTTCTAGCAAACCATCCACATACAGTAATAGGATAATGTCATGACTCATCATCCACTTGGTAAGAACAAACACAATAGTTACACTGACATGGACTGAAGCCCTGCTTTGTCATCCACCTGTCAAACCTGTACCACTATCTTACAGCTTCCTCAAGACCATATACCTTGGCCTTCCATCTCACGTATCCATCCACTCTCTTCTTTAACTTGGGAATCTGTCCGTCTCTCAGTGCTTTCTTCTAGCTGACAACTCTACCAACAATACCTATTTGGTTCTTCTCCAAGGACTCACACTCCTCATCCATGCCAAGCTCCCACTATATCTGGATTCTACCTACATTACCTCTTCACATCTTCTTGGTTCTTGACCATCAGTAAGCAATATAAAGAAGGTGAACAACTATGAGGTCCACTTACCCTTTTTGACCTCCATATGAGCATTTGAGACTTGTTGACAGCTTGCTGTCCACCCAATATCCATTCCAGTGACCGATCTTGGCCATCTTCCAATCTGCTCCCGACCGACGTCAGTTTTCTATGACTGACCCTATCTGTCGACATCAGTCCCATTACTGACGCTGGTGTACCTATTGCCAACATCGATCACTGTATGATCGATGTCGGTTCCTACTTCCTGACACCATTGACTCTACTAATTTTCACATGACCGACGTCAGTGCCTGTCTGTTCGACGTTGGTTCCTTCTGATCGATGCCTATATCTATGTTCGCCTATGAGTGATGAATTTTTACCCACGAGCTCTCCATAGATAAAAACCCTGTTCATATCAATGTAGCCCTACTTAGAATAATTCAGTCACCTCAGCTGATCTCTATCTGTCATCTCCTCCATGAACACCAAAGCTTTCCAGTTCTTTAGCTTGTCAAAAACATCTGTCTTTCGCTTCAGAACATGTATTCCCCTCCTACATATGTAACCAAGCCTACAAAGCCACATCTCTATAACAGAAGGTGAATCAGTAATATAAGTAGATAGATAAAGGATACCTACTTTCTTACCACCGTCTAATTTAAGTACATCCACTGTGAGAGTTATTGTGCATCTCCCATCACCTAACTTTTCTAAAGAAATTAGACTCATCTTCAAGACTGGTACTTGCATGACCTCATTCAACACCTGTGTGTTATCCATCTGCAATTTTAGCTTCACTTCCCCTTTGCCAATCATTTGACAAGGCTCTCCAGCTCCTAAATAAATCTCTCCAAAGTCTCCAAAGACATACCCATGAAAAGATGCTCTATTTCAAACTGCATGGAAAGAGGAAAAAGAATTTGTGAACCAAGATTCCACTTTATCCAGAACATCCTGTGCAACATCCCCTGCAACATTTGCTCCTCCCTACTGATCTGCTACCAACCAATGATTTTTCTTTACCTGCTCTTTCTTTCCATCAATCAGACCATTTGTGCTATTCAGTTTCTCCATTCGTAGCTTACTTCCTTCTGCCATTGCTATACTCCCACTCAATCAAAAACCCCTATGAGTAGCCCGTAATCAACAAACACTACCAGATCTGAAGCACCTGTTAGTCAACCCAACCAAAAGCTCTGATACCAACTTGTCAAGATCTTGCTCCTCAAATAGAGAACATATGATTATTTCTTGTATTAGTAACTAAACACAGAATTATACCAAAATCAATAAGTAACTAGAAATATGAAACAACACAAGATTTGAGAGACAATACACAATTGTATTAAATACTTAGAAGAAAATACAATAAAGAAGATGCCACTTCTTCTTCCACCTCAAAGGCTCACCACACCTCAAGACCTTCTTCCCTCTCTCTCTCGGTCCCAACAATCAACTCCAATATAGAATTGATGTTCACCTCTCCAACCAGTCAGTAACACACTGCCAGTACACCAAGTACACAACCGTACTCCAAGTAGATCTCCTGCTCTCTGCTGCTACCTACAAATCACTAGACCTTACTCACCAATGTAGATCTCTAATAGAAGCCATGCTCACCTGCTGACTAAGATCATACAAACATGAAGAACCCCTCTAATTCTCTGAACCAGTACCCACTCTTGGTACTGTGGCACAGGAGGAACACACCATTGCTCACCTCTCTCAGAAGGAGCTTATTTGCTCTCTTACTCTCTAGTTACAAGTTTACAATACAACCCATGAGTCTATTATATATATCTCATTCTTAAAATAATTAGACTATCTTAATTAAAAAAATTAAATGCGCAACTCAAGACTATAGCTAGCCTTTAACATGCAACTAACAGTCCAAAAATAGACTCTTCAGAATCAACATACAAACTGCATGTTCACGTACAGGCTGCCGACGTCGGCTCCTCCATGAATGATGTCAACCGACTGGTAACTGACACCGGTTGCATCCTCACTATCATCTAACTGACGTCGATTGATCAGACTGACGCTGGTTTCCCTGTAACTCATTCTGCAACTCTTCGCAACCTCCGTAACCTCTGTAACTTCTCCTGTTTGCATCCTGGTGAAGCTTTTAGCTCCACAACCTAACAATGACTCAATCTAAATTTACAAATCAATAAGGAAAACATGGGAGTAAGAAACCATATGAGACCACTCTTGTTAACTTATAATAAGGAAAAAATTCCTTTGATCAAGTTACAGCCAATTAGATTGGAGGTGCAACCAAGGTAGACAATCTAGTTGCGTCCCATATAAGGGATAAATAAGGGTAGTTGGTGATGATTTAGAAGGTGGAAGAGAAACACCTCCACCATCTCAACCACCTCAAGAGGCTTCTATTCAAGGTGCAAATCCTAAGACTCTACCAACTTATAAAGTTCAATATGAGAGAGGGAAGAATCATATAAGTCTATTCATACCTCAATTCACACAAACTCCAAGTGGTACTACTACTCCTAAGTTGAAATCAAAGGCTACCTGATCTCATATTAACATTTTTTATTAGATGAATAAGTTACATGTTACCATATCTATTTGGGATACCTTGCTTATTTTGAGACAAAAATATCTCAAAGAAGAGCTATCCAAACTCGACATCTTGGATAAGCTGGAAAAAAAGGTGGGTGTTATCCTAACCAATACCAATCAGCCTCATGATTCTCAAGCACCCAAGGTAATAAATCCCCATACTTTTTATCTCTCTTTTATTATAGGTTATTACCTAGTACACAAATGTATGATAGATAGTATGGCCAATATTTCTGTCATGCCTAAGTTTATAGTAGATAAGTTAGGTCTAAAGTTTGAATGTAATGCTAAAGGGGTCTTACAACTAGATGTGTCTCTTAATAAGATTGTTGGTGTCATTAAGGATCTAAAAATTATCTTGTATGCTTATACTAATTGTACTATATCTCAATATGTGGTAGTAGTTGACCTCACTCCTTAATTTACCTTATGCTTGTCTAGGAATTTCACTACTAAAATAAGGGGATATCTCTCTTATAACTAGTATTATAAGATTTTTAGGACTATGGAACAAAGGTCACCATAAGGTATGAGCCTATCTCTAGGTTCCATTTAGAGCCTTACATGCCTAACATGTCTAATGTCAATTGCACTATCATAGATGAACATGAGCACCCAAATGACTAGGAGCCAATTGAACCACTTGAAGGTATATTATATTTGCTGCTTGATAGATGGGGAGAAGATAAACATGGATATGATCCATAAAAGAGAATTTAAGAGGCAATTTGGGAGTATAATATATGCATAAGGAAGGGATTATCATACTAGCTTTCACTAGCCCAAGTCTGTATCATGAAATAGTATGGAGTTTATTATTTTATGGATCTAAGACCAAGAATGGAAGTGGGGCAGGTGTTATGATTATCTATCCTTCCAAAAAAATATACATTTATGCCCTAAGGTTTCAATTTATCTGCACATGTAACATAGCAAAGTATGAAACCCTCATCCATGGGTTGTAATGGGTAAGAAAGAGAGGCATCAATTTCCCACAAGCCATGGGAAATAGTGAGTTAGTAGTGCATCAGGTGAGAGGGAAAAATTTAGTCAATAATATACTCTTGAAGGCATATAAGCATAGGTTTTGGGACCTCTTATAATACTATGAGTCCTTTGACATTTGATTAGTCCCAAGGGAGGCCAATCAACATGTAGATCAATTGGGAGCCATGGGAGCATAGTATGATATTCCAAGTGGGTTCAAGGACATCAAAGAGTACTCTAAAATCAAGGTAATATGTATAAATTTAGTTCCTAACAATGAGGTTATATATCAAGTTTTTGAAAATGACTAACAAATAACATGCTTCTTATAGCAAGAAGTAGAATTCTACTCAAGAAACCAAGGTAGATTGCAATAACAGTATGGGGACCAGATTGCCCAATTGAGGAAAAATAAGTTACCTAATGGATTGGTGACATTGGAAAACATATTCAATAAAAATGATCAGCTAAGTAAAGACAAAGTTAGCATATCCATAAAATAAGAACACTATGAGAAGGTCATCATTTTCAAAGATAGGCTACTCAATTTAGGAAAAGTGAACACCAAAGAGGAGAAGACAGCCTTCAAGAGTTATGTCAAGAATTTTTAGAAATATTTGCTTGGAAGTATCATGAATTAAATGGGTTTGAAATTATATTGAATCAACATACCATAGAGTTTGAGGTAAGTGCTAAGCTTATGAGACAAAAATAAAGCCCAGTCAACCCCAAGATTGAGATCCTCATGAAGAAAGAGTTGACCAAGATCATTAAATCTAACATAATATTCACCATTAAACACTCTTCATGGGTGGATAATATTTTTCCTATGAGGAAAAATAATGGGGAGATAAGGTTATGTGTAGACTTTAGTTATCTTTAAAAAGTGTCATTGAGAGACCACTACCCCTTGCCATCCATGGATCAGATTCTTAAAAAGGTTACAAGTTCACAATGCTTCTCCTTGCTTGATGGATACTTAGGGTACAATGAGGTGTTAGTGAATGAGGAGGACCAACAAAATACTACCTTTACAACCAAGTGGGGCACTTATGCTTACAAGAAGATGCCCTTTGGAATGTCCAATGTAGGAGCCACCTTCCAAAGGGAAATGGATGTAGCCTATGATATGGTGATCATCTACCCTGATTATATCAAAGTATTCTCCAAGGACCAAAATATCACTTGACACACTTAAGTTTGGTGTTTGATAGGCGTAGATGTTATGGGGTCTCGTTGAATCCTAAAAAGTGTATTTTTGTAGTCCATGAGGGCAAAATTTTAGGACATATTGTTTCAAAAGAAGGCCTCTCTATAGACCCTAAGAGGATAAGTGTAATCCTTGATTTATCACTTCCCAAACATAATAAAGGATTGTAGAGTTTCTTGGGAAAAATCAACTTTAGCAGAAGGTTCATATCTAGATTTTCAAAATTGGTGAGGCCTCTAACCATTGTGCTCAAGAAACATAAAGATTTTTCATGGAATAAGGAAGGGAAAATAATATTTGAATCCATAAAGAATGTAATTTACCAATATCTCACCCTCCTTAACCCTAGTTTTCAAGGGTATTCTTCTTATATTCATTCTCAACCAATGACAATATTTTTGCCATGCTTATGTAGCAAAATAGTGAGGGTATTGAGTAACCCATAACCTTATTTAGCCAAGAATTAGAGGGGTATGAAGAGAGATATAATTTTTTTTTTAAAAAATTAATTTAATTCATGATAGGTCTTAATAATTTTAGACATATGGTGTTTAATAACAAAATATATGTCATGGTGGTTCACATATAAGGACTTCATCCTTGACATGGACTTGAGTGAGAAGAGAGTTGGTTGGGTGACTAAATGCATGGAATTTAACATATAAGTGAATGTAAAAAATTTGGTAAAGGGTATGGGAATGTTTGAACACCTTTTATTAGATGTTAAGGAAGACAAATAAGTGGTTTTAGTAATGTAAAATGATCAACAAACAACTGCATCTACATATCCTTCTAGTTGGACTCAAGACATGGTGAAATTAATTAAAATGGGAGAATGTCCTATATAAATAAATAGGATAATAAGGATGAAATTAATAATTAAATTCATTCCTTATGTATTAATTTATTGAGTTATTTTCAAAAAATACCTTGATGGCATGCTCTTAATATGTGTAGAGACTAGCAAAATTGACAAGCTCCTAGACTAGTTTCATGATGGTCCTATAAGAGGGAAATTTTTGGATAAGACCATAGAAAAAATGATAATAATAGTAGGCTATTTTATGCCAATTTTATTTAAGGACTCTCATGTTTGGTCTATGATGTGCGAAAAATGTGCTATGTTCACAAAAAAACAAAGACTAGCTACCTTTCCCCTTAAGCCTATTCAAGTGGAGCAACCCTTAGTGTAGTGAGGCCTAGAATTTGTAGGTATGATTCACCATCCATGTAGTGTAGGAAATAAGTTGGTATTGAATACCATATACTACTTTACTAGGTGGGTGGAGGTAGTTTCACTTAAGGAGGCAAATGAGAACTCAGTTTTGGAGTTATATGATAGTCTAGTGACTAGATTTGGGGTCCCCTCCACCATCATATCATATAACACATTAGCCTTCAGTAGTGCAAGGGTAAATTAATGGGATATTTACCATGTAATCTACCTCATTTAGTCCTCTAATTTATATCCATAAGGTAATGGACTTATATATTCCACCAAGAAAAATCTAATTATGATCATAAGCAGAACCATGGAGGACAACAAAAGGGAGTCAAATACCAAGCTAAGGACAACCTTATGGGTATATAGGTTCACTCCCAAGAGGAATAATATAAATTAAGAATATCCTCTTGTCTATTTAAAATAGGCAAGGCTACCCAGATCACTTGAACTGCTAGCTTTGGAACCTACACACCATCTTGAACTCATGGAGAATGATGCAATGGAGGTTAGAATGAATGAATTGAGGGAGTTGGAAGAGACAAGGGATGATGTTATTAATGCCATGTGGTCCTATAAATATTATTTCAAGAGATAATTTTAAAAGATAGATTATTCAAATACCTTCCAACAAGGTGACATTATACTCAATTGGGATGAAGATCATGCAGATCCAAGTAAGCATTCAAAGTTTGATAGTCTTTAGAGTGAACCATATGTTATTAGAAGATGTAAAGAGAATAATGCCTTAAAATTATCAAATTTGAGTGGTGATGAACTCCCAATCCCTATCAATGGGTTTTTCCTTAAATATTGTTATTAAGATTCACAAAGCCATATTTGTATGTAGTAGTTTAGGTTTCCTTCTTCTAAGTGTTGTAGCACATGCCTTGTTAGTTACTTTATTGGTTGTGTTCTTGTTGATTTATATTGTGTGTCTTTATTTTGTTTCCTTTATGTATTATTATGTGTCTTGTATAGATTGTTAAAGTCCCTAAGGTATGAAATTTATTTATCATGAGGGTTATTTTAGTCGAAGAGTCTTCATCTAGACATGAATGATATACAAGAGATCATAGGTCCTCTTGACCAGCAAATAGTTCAACCCTTTAGAGTCACCAATAATGTTGACTTATTTCTACCCTTATTCCAAGAAAGAGTGAATCTATGTCATAATAACCTAAAATCACCTTGATCACCCTCTCAAGCTTCTTGAAATGTCAAGGCAATTCCAAAGGAAGATCACATGTCATCATGTCAAGGTAGCAAGTCAAGTGAGGTGCTATATCAAGGTATGCTATGGTAGTTATCTTTTACACCCTATTTGAAATTTTTTCAAGTTTTTTACTTATGATTAGTTATGTATAAGGATCTATAACAATCCTTAAGGTGGTTCTAATGGTCCAAACTTACTCACATGAAAGATGACCCTATGTTGTAGCTTATGACCTATCATGAATCCATTAAGTATGTTGAAAGTCTGCAAAGTATGGTAAGATCAGAGGGGTTAAGGATGTTAGAAATAATATGTGAAATTGTTTATATATTTATCATTTTTTAAGGTCTTTTAATTGGTATTAAGGTTACCTCTTTTTTAACCTTCACTTGAGAACATATCTATTACTTAAAAAGGGGTGTTTGACCATATAATGATGCTAGTTTGACCCTAAAACACCAATAAGAGCATAAATCATGTGTCCAAAGGCCTCCATGATTACCAAAATATAATGATCAAATGGTTTCATATGTAAAGGGATGTATTTTCATAATTCAAATGATTTATTGTCCACTAAAAGGGACCACACATGAGAAACAATGTCTCTTTAACTTCCATATCCATAACTCATGTTTTGAAATTTATTTTGACCCCTCTTTTCCCTCCTTCCCACCAATAACATTTCAAGGTCTGAAAACCTGATAAAATGTAGGAAACTAGTGTTTTAGTAAGAGTTTTAAAGTAAGTCTATATCTATATAGTATGGTTATGGTAAAAAAGAGTTAAGTATCTACAAAGGGGATTCAATATAAACATTAGGTGAGAGAATATAGAATTTTAAGCCAATAAATATTAAAAACTAACCCCTCCTTCCCATCATCCTCTTTAGTAGCCATGGATAACACCTCAAGTTTTTGTTTAGATGAACAAGAGAGAGAAAATGGTGTCCTAATATTTTGGCCAAAGGAAGGGGGTATAATGGCCTTTTGATCCTTGTCATTAGTTTTCAGAATGATGTACCATTATCTATGAACAATGGTTAATAATATAAGGCAATCAAACTTGTCGTCTTCATCCACACAAGGTCAAGATGGAATAATTTCATTGTGTTTCTAGACTGGTTAAAGAAAATGGTGGTTTTGTGTGCTTTTTAAAAGTCCTCAAGATCCTTCCATTGCATTCTCCACCCCTGGTTCACATGTGTGAGCCTATGGGAGAAAAGAAAATCTAAGTTATCATTAAATGTAGACTGAAGGCAAGGTTCTCTTGATGAGGAAGGATATTCAATGCACATATCTAGAAAAAAAATTGGTTTGAGGTTTAATGATGGTTTATTGAGATCATCAGGGTCTTCTTACCTCATTAAAATAATGATGGTCAAATAAGTGTTCAAATTATACAATACCTTGCCTCCAAATGGGGCTTATTGCATATTTAAACCTAATTAAAAATGTGAACTGAGTGTGTATGGTGATGGCTATTTAAGGTCACTAGAGCATCATAAAGGTAACCTAGGTATCATATATTCATGTATATGAGTCTCTTTCTCATAAATTTTAGACCTCATTATGGCCCTCATAGGTAAGAAACCATGAACTAGTCCTTTAATGCTTTCACATACCTATTTAGTATATGTTAAGGTTAATTATTAAAAGTTAAGGTATTCAGGGAATTTTAGGTTTCAATTTCACACTCCATGTGTCTGATTAATGAACTAAAAATGTCTTACCTTGTTGAGTGTGTGAATAAGGGTGTCTATTTTCCCTTTAGGTGGTGTTAAAAATGAGTCAAGAACCCTCATGACATCTCTCAAAATGTATCTACTTTGTCATAGTTACATCAAACCATTTAACCTATCAATAGGCCTTGGTTTCAAGTTAAAATTCCATAAAGACCTATGACTACCACCTATAGGTTCAAGCCTTTAATACCAAGTCTAAAACATGGAAACTAGGTCAAATGCTCCATAATGCTATTAAGATCCATTAAAACTATGATAAAATGGAATATTCAAGTATGAATACTATTGAGAAAACATAACCAAGTTTAGGAGGCCAACTTAGAACCAACCTTCAAAGGGTTTCAAAACCATCATATATAGTTGAGTCTCAAAATGCAAAGAAGGGTCATAGATTTTGAAGTGGATATCTTAAATGGGTGTTATTTGGATTCAAGGAAGGCCACTAAGGTCTAACTCATAGCATATAATCACTCCTCTTATTCATGTGCCTTCTTAAGGACCATTTGATAGTCAACATACCTAGATCACTACCTATAGGACTGTAGGTAGTCTATCCCCAACTTTGAATATATGATGTTATATGGAATGAGGAGAAAAATCAGATTGAGATTGTGTTTATATCATAGAGATCATGTTTCCAAGGACAAAGAGTTTTTAAAGGGTGACCAATTAAATTGATTCAAGCATGAATAATGGCCTATATGCACCCAAGTTTACCTAACTAGTCAGAATGTTTGCTTGATGTGAATAATAATGGAAACAAGTGATTAGATAACCTCATTTGAATGGAAATAATAATCTTTAGTATCCTATGGGTATGGTTAAGAAAGAGAGCTACCTAGTCTGGCTTGGACACCCAGGACACACAAACTTTAGTATATCACTGTTTAAGTAAGTAATATTAATAGAGATAGGGAAATACCAATCCCCAAAATCTATGGTCAGATATTGAAAACATTGTTACATGATCCCCCCCCCAAATTTTACCCATATTAAAGAAGAAGATACAAAGGTCCCACCTAGGCCTCTAACATATCTAGTCAAACACTTAGGTTATCAATGATTCTTAAAGGTAGACCTAAGAGAGAAAGGGACTAAGATGGTAGTAAGAGAAGCTAAGGGAAAGTGAATAAGGTGGAGGTTAGGTGGAAAGTGATGATATGGTGACATTTAATCCATGAATTACTATTTATATTTCACTTATATTCCTAAATTTTAGTCTACGTTTATAAGACCTAAGGCCGTCCTTGACCCTCAAGTCCTCAGCTCTAACTTAGTGACATATCTAAACCCCAAAACATATTTAAAATCATTAGGTGTATGATGTTGATATAGGTCTTGAAGGAGGTGTTTATAATAGAAGAATATAAGGAAATAGTCAAATTTAAACTTAACACCCCTCTTGAGATCTACTTCCCTAAGCTACCATGCTGAACTACCAACTCAAACACTCATATCTCACATGGCATGATGAATTAGGCCCAGTGATCTTAGGGGGAGTTGGGGACACATATGTACTCAATATCTATGGAGGAAAGAGTGGGATTTAGGAACCCAATTCTATGAAAAATCCTTAAGACTACCAACCCACCTAGAATGTTTACTAAGAGCTCAAAGGTCATCAAATTTCACTAGGTACTCATCGTACTCTATAAACCATCATTAAGATGGTATGTCACCAAAACCCTCTCTTAACCTTGATTAAGACCCAATGACAAAATTACACTCTCAAATGCTTCCAAATTAAGTATTTGAACCTTTAAATAGTATTGGTGGTCTCCCCAAGTCACATAGACACCCAAATGGTCTATTGGTTGGCATGTGTAGGGTATGCAATGTACAAATCAAGCCTAAAAGAGATGCTCCAAGCCTATATGTTAGAAATTAGGAGAGGTATTCAAATTATACATGTTTTTTAGGATGGATGGGGATATATAGGTATCAACTAATTGATTAATGACCACCCATAGGGGTCTCTATATCCACTAGTCACTTGTAGACATGCCTAGGTGCCTAGGTGGAGAATTGTGTGTATATAAATAAGAGATAAAATGATTAATAAAGATAGAAAATATGATTTAAATGTAATAAAATATGTATTTAATGCCATCATGGGTATATAAGTACCCCCACCATTCCATTTTTAAGGAAAACTCAAGAACTCTACCTTTAGGCCTATTGACCTAACACCTCTCTCAAGGCAGTGCTACTTGAAGTCTAAAATAGAGGGAAAAAGGAGTTAAACAAAACCTTATACCATCATGGATATTTTTTTCAAGGAGTTTTAGATGTGTAATAAATAGTGGCTTGTAGAGGAAATATCAAAGTTGGTCACTTTGGCCTAAAAATGCCTTGAGACTGCACAAAATGGACAATTCTCACTGGAGGAGCAACTTGATGAGCTCATAACTATATAGAAGACTATCATTGGGTTTTGATCACTTTAATAAAGTTTAGGTGCATTATATAGAAGAAACTAGTGGTATTTTGTTCATAGGTTAGGGGCCCAACCTTTATGAACCATTGCTAATAATCCAAACCCCCTTAAACCTCCCTAAAACCCTAATAGTGACATGATGGCTAAAATATTAAATAAATTGAATCCAAGTGAATTATAACATCTTTGTAGACACTTATAACTCATATTTCACTCTGATAAGATCCCATACATGGCATTGGTCTATATGGATATGTGTACAAACCTCTCTGAAACATTGTTTTGGCAAGGTTTAAGGATAAATCCAAGGTGAAAATATTGATGAAAGGTTTAAAATAATGGTAAATGGTAGTGTGAGGAATATTAAACCTTTTAAAACAAAAAAAAACATTCACAAATCTTCCTTAAAATACCCTTGAAAGATTGCACTAAAAGGCTAGTCTAAAAATGCTAATGAGAGGTGATCTAGTCACCTAAATGAGATAAGGTTATAGGTGTATAATGATTGGAAGGCATAAGTCTTGGTATGGTATGATTATTTATAATTGAAATATAATAACTCACTCATATTTAAGGTTCCATTCAATCCCCATGGTCATCCAAGTTTCAAGCAGTCAAGAGACTAGGCCTAATTATCTAATAGGCCTATACCATCAACAAAGAAGGATGACTATTGGCATTGAAGGATTCTAAAGAATTTATTAAAATTTAGGAAACATTTGTAACTAAATCATGTATGTGATCATGCCCATTAACTATCCACCATGAAGGTTTAAGTATTTTTTCAAGTCATATTGGCATACAAAAAGGAGGTGGCTACTAAATGCTTTATGGAGGAACCTAATTAAACCACTTTGATGCTTTGTAAATGTCATAATAAAAGGTGGTTTAATAGTTTGGCATGATAATCTTGTGAATGGGGTAAATATTGGCTAAAAATAGACATCCAACACCTCAAGAGGCTCATTGAAGACCACTCATCACCAAGGCAATGCATAGAGAAGTGTGGAAGTTGGTTGTAATTGCCAACTGAATGAATTATGGTCATTCATGACCTCTTAATTCCCTTTTCATGCCACATTATAATCTCCATATTGTTCATTATTATATAAAATTTAGGATTTAAGGCCATTTTATTCATCCCTTAGTTGGGTATGATGAAACTCTACCCAAATTGTATCTTGTAAGCCTTGTGAATAAATAAAAAAGAACTATTTTTAGATTTAATTTCTATCCTAGTGTTTTATTTGTTTTTATATTTGCATAAGTGTTAATGTTTCATTCTTCTTTTTAGATCCTTTCCCTCATCTAGTTACTAAGATGTTTCTTTATGCAGGTCATGTGATGTGTCAAGTGTTGATGACCATGTTTTGAAGAGTAATCTGGTTGATAGTGTCTTGAATAGAACTCTTATCCATTACCTTCAAGTTTAATACATCCATAATATACTTCACATGAAGTAATTATGTTTAGTAATTCATTGGAAAACTTATTTCCATCACTAGTCTTTTCTTGGTTCACAAAGTGTTAATTAAGGATAAGTTAGAGTGGGTAAGTCAGTATTGGTGCTTTACCTCCCTTAGCTTAGATTTTAGTTCATTTTTCTCTCTCCCTTTTCACCCTAATAAGTATTAGTATTAGGAATTTAACTCAATCAATGCACTAGGGTATCTATCCCCAAAAACTAGATGTTTAGTCCATCCATAGGTCACCCACATCCCTTGGAATAATCCCATGTTACCCTAAACTTGGAAAAGTCTAAATAATCCTCTCTTTAAGGTGTAGTTTTGTGAGTTAACACATCCATCATGGAAGGACTATAGATAATATGTGAGGTAAGGCTTCCAAATGAAAAACTGTGGTGATAGATCATTGAACATTAAATGATATAATGGTAGATCCCCTTGTGCCCATGCCTTCCTACTCTGGTCTAAGCCCAACCATACACCAATAGATCCTCTAGGTCTTGTACTGAGTACAAACCTATTAGTCACTTAATAAAAATGTGATCCTAACCCTAGACCATTATAATATTGCAAGCCCTGATACTCCATCCACCATGATACGCTATCATATGAAGATCTCTATAGATTTATGCTAGGATAGATAACCCCCAAAAAAAGCATGTAAACTCATCAATCATACTCCATATTAAACCTCCAAGCCTTATATGAAAGTAATAGCCACTCTTTTTAGGTAGAAGGATGCCATTGATAATGTCCATAAGCACAACTACCTCCCTATCAAAAAGAGCTGATGGTGATAGAACTCTAATAGGTAAACCATCTAGCTGACTTTATGTATATGTCTTTATAAGGTCTATATTGATCTTCCCATGAAACATGGGGATGCCCTAATAACTAAAAAAGTTACAAAAAATCACCTACTACTATGTTATTTATGTCTAAAATAATCTCCATCTATGCATTAACAATTTGAGGATACATCAAGTATCCTCAAGAGTCACAATAACCTCTCTAGTAGGTAGGTAAAAGGTGGACATCTTGTTATGCCAACACTTAGCTAATGTAATCAAGTATTTCTAATTTATTTAGATGATTGGTATCCATGCCACATCATGAATAACTAGTTTTTGTAAGAAGACAATCATATCCTCTATTTAGACTTGTAAGGTTTGCAAATAATGCAAACATCATTCCCAACATGTTAGGACAACTAGTTGCTCCTATAATTACAAAAAAGTTAGTGTCAACCTAAATATATGCAACTAACTGAGATTAAGCCTATGATACTAAGCTCAATTGACCCTATTCCAGATATTAGACCCCTATTGGGTCCCCAAACCAACTATTTTTGGCTTCCAAGGTGAAGCCACCATTTTCCTAAGGTTTAAGTCATCATTTAGGTGATATTTCACATTTTAAGGCAATATCACCATTTTTATTTTCATGAAAATTGTGATTTCACCTTAAAATGGATGAAATCACCATTTTAGTGATTTCCACTTAATTTTAACATTACCACCATTTTTATGAATGATGAATTCATTTTAAGTTGCCATTTTCCTTGGCAAATCCATCATTTACCCTAAATGCAAATGATGAATTCACCCTTTTTTGACCTAAAACATGTAATAAATGTAATAAAAAGTGTATTAATGACCAATTTTATGTTACTTAATATTTTCCCATAATGTGGTGGTTTCATATGCTCTCTCACCCACTTTGAAACATGATGTCGAGCTCCTCGATGGGCCATTTTTATCAGCTCACTTTACAAAAAATTAGAGCTCAAAAATTTCATTTGGATAGTGTGAAAATGAATCATTTTCACCCTAGGGGTAAATACATAACTAAAAATTTGAATTTTTACCCCACCTAGGGCCTATAGTTCCTTTTACGTGTTCCAAGAAGTGTTTTTTTCACATCTATGGTATGTTTTTCATGATTTTTGATCCTACATGCCTTATTTTTCAACTATATTATCATCAAACCATGTTTTTGGGCCTCCCCTAAGACCCATTTAATAACACTATTTTTCTACCTATATCCTATGTTTTTGAGAACATGCATTTTTGAACTCACATTTAGGATATAAATGTGTTGTTATCCTTTGTGAGCTCATAATAAATCTATTTTATGGATTTTTTTCATAAGTTACCCTTGCTAATTTGACCCATTTCATAAAATTCTTTTTTGATTGATTAACGATGCAATCTACCTTTCCAGGGTAAATTTGTTTTAAATAATGAAATTTAAATGTGAAACTAATTATAATTACCTTTGGGAAAATCATTAGTTTTTGACGATTTTAATGATTATAACTGCTTGTGGGTAAATATTACCTTTGGGCAAATCATTATTATTAATAATTTGGCCTCCCAGGTAAAATTTTAACCTCTATCATCCAAAAAATTCTCATAGGTACCTTTAAGAGTACATGAGACTTCCTAAACCTTGTCATTATCTTTAAATGGTCTCACTTGAAGCCTATTAGCATTGTTTAATGTGTCATACTATGTGCTAGACATTGCTTGAGGGATCATCAGATGATAGCCTATTTTGAGTCTCTAGATGATGTAATAATTGTCATGGTTGTCTTTGGGTGAGTGGATAGGTGGAAAGTGCCTTTTGAATCCTAAAGGGTGACCTATACATGGTTTGAAAAAGTTAAGGTTCCTTAGCAAAAATTAAGGTATTTGGAGAAGTTAAGGTTTCTTGTTCTCATAGTGTTTGTGCCTATTTTAGCCACTTATTAAAGAGAGATCTTGTTAGCAAGATGATAAGGGTTTACAAATCATGTTTGGGTCTTAAAATAAGGTCTAATAATGTATCTAAGTCTTCCATCTATGGTATATTTATTCAATCTTGTTTCAAGCTCTAATTAGCCCTTCAAGTCATCATGTACCCTTCAAACATGTCATATAAGTTAGCTTTATAGTTGGAAAGCCTTTGGAAAATATAGGTTTTGATGTAAAATTGAAATAATGGGTCTTAAAATGACTCCATGACCATCATAGTGTAGTTTTATAATGGTTTTATACGCAAAATGCCCTTTTAAAAGTCAAACAGTTTACATCCATCAAAAGGGGATCCCACACATTGAAAATGAATCTTCATCTTCTCTCTATCCATACTATATACTTTAAACCTATCTCTTGGATCATATTTTCCCTCCCTCTTCCTTCCAATGGATTCTCAAAGCTTCAAAGGTTTTGTAGATGTTTCTAGCTCTTATATGGATATTTATAGTCATGTTAGTTGAGCACTTCATGGAAGGTATATTTTAGGTGTAACAAGGAAATTTCACATCCAAAATATGCAAATAAAGGAAGAAAATGTAGTGAAATCCCTATCAAGATCTTGGCAACCTCATAGGTCCATTTGGAGATGGATAGTATGGCCCATAAAAAGGGAGTCAAAGCCCAAGATATTAGCCAGAGGTGCGAACTATAGTGGGATTGAAATCAATGAAATTGGTTCTCAAATCCAACCCTTGAGCTTTATAAATTGTTGTTAAGACCCCCAGGTGGTCTTAATCCTTTTGTAAACCTCACATGCCCAAATATAGGTAGATTCATGAAAATTTTGAGCTAATTGTGGTGGCTTAAGCATGGAAGAAGGTATATAAGGGTATTTTGAGTGTTTTAGATCCTCTGAACATGTTATTATAGTACTGTAAGGGAAAATCAACCTACAGTCCCCCTTGGTTGGTAGATTATAGGTCATGCAAGAGATTTTATGTGTTTATGAAGGAGCAGAGCATGAAATAAATTAATACATAGTTTTTATGGTTTCTCCATTTTTATCACACACTTCATCAGATCACTATTGATTAGATTATACCTCCTTTAATCTCTCTTAATGACCACCATGTGAATTAGAAACGAAAAGATTTAGGTTTATTCTCATAATAGTCCATTGGTATTTACAAGATTTTGGTAGAAATGAACAAGTTGTATGAAAAATTAAGGTTGTGAGAGATGAAGGCACATAAATAATCCAATATAAGTGCCCAAAATTCCTTCACCAAGTTTCACTATGGAGACTAAAAACATTCTCATGAACATAGGGTCTAATTAGGCTTAAAGGAGTTGAATAATGATATACAAACTTAGGTATGGAAACCTGATGGAACTTGTATAGTCAAGAGAGTATGAGGGTATAAAATTAAATAAATATTATTAGGAGGTTTTTGAATATGTTTTTAGTGCCAAGATGATCCATATATGCACCATGAATATCTTCAAATAATGAAAATGCAAACCTACAGGTCTGCAAACCTGTAGGTCTTCACTTTCAAGTGTATGGGATAATATTGTATAGAGATATAGAGAAAAAGGCCAAAAGAGATGCAAATAGTGTATGTATATTTGAATTAAATATGAAACATCTAGTATTAGAGAACTTAAATCCCTAAAGGAGTGATCAAGAAGAAGGGTTAAGTAGACCTATAAAACAATGCACACACATAGTGAACCTAGTGCATACAAATTTACCTAGTGAATTTGGGATGATAAGAATGTTCATAGGCTTAGGAGTAATAATTAATGGTCATAAAAATGTTTATGAAATTCAATTAAATAATGAAACATCAAAATAATAAAAATATCACCTCTCAAATGAAGCACTCACAGTCAAGAAACTTAGAGTTGCCATCTATAGGCCTAACTATAGAAGAAGGAAAATTTGGATAAAGGAGTTAATTTTAGGGTGTCATAAAGTGTATTAAGAGAAATAGGGTTTAAAAATTCATATAAATTATGATGAAAATTGATAATTTTGGATAAGATATTCATGAAAGAAAAGCTCACTCTCTCACATAGGCAAGAAACCAAGATTGTATCCTACATATAGTAAAAAAGATCAAGGTGACTGATTTAAAAATGGTTATAAATGTCTCAAAGGTAATTTAATATGATAAACATATAATTATAATGATCAATATTACCTAAATATTCTAACAAAGGAAAATACCCCACACTTATTCAGTCAAGACATAGAGCTATACCTATAGGCAATATCTTTAGGTAGGAAGGTGAAAGTGTGAAGAATCTTGCTTAAGGGTGAAGTGAATGAGGGAGAATTAGGTATAATTAGTTTTTTTATAAAGTTTCACACTATTTTGAATTGTAATGTTTTAGTTCTTGGAGGCAATAATAACCTTGACAAGCTAATTAGGCCTAGTAAGCCTAAATAGGCAGTCACAGGCCTATGCATGAAAGTTGAAGACATTTACATGTTTAGGGTATTTTGGAGGTTTTAAAACATTATAAGAGTAATTGAGAAGAAAATAAATGTTTTTTAATGATGATAATATCCTTAAGTTGAGGAATGAAGACACTAAACTAGGCCATTAGGGATACATAGGTCTAATTATTCGCATACCCTAGGCATGGGTTAGACCAAGTCTTAATACTTTTGATGGGGTAAAATGAATAAAAAGGAATATATATATATATATATATATATATATATATATATATATATATATATATATATATATTGTTATAGATTTATCACACATAATTTATTCTTTTTAAATGAATAAATAACCATTGAGTGGCCTAGTTTCTTAGGATCCTTGTTTACCTTCACACACAATCCTATCATGCTCGAGAAGCTATCTTAAGAGGTGCAAAACTCCATGGAGAGTGTGCATGGTGTGAGATGTATATTTAAGGAGTTGGGTAAGGTATTTTACCTCTAACCAATGTAGTTATTATTATTATAAATACACTAAGTGTCATGAATACTTCTTAAGGAGAAGAATTAGCTCAAATCCCTATTATGCACTGTGAAGAGCTTGAGCAGCTACTTTATCACACTCAAAACATCAAAAAGGATTTACATGGGATATTAAGGATTTTTAATAAGGTGAATAGTTTTTTAAAATTAATTTTCCTATAATTTTTTCCCTCATAAACCCCCCGTCTCTATGAATCATCACTAAGACCTCCAACCACCTCAAAAACATTATTTTCACTATTTGGAGCTTGAAGAGGACATAGTTTTACTTGGTATTGTATGGAGAAGTTGCATGGGATTTAATGGAATTTTAATATGATAAATGGGGTTGTTTGATGATTTTAATTTGAATTTTTTTGTGGGTTAGGCCTCATAACTCTGTGAATCATCATAATGACCAATGGAACTCATAAACCCTGCATAAACTTGACTAAGGAACCCGATGGAGAAAATGAGACACAAAACACTCAATATGGACTTGAGACACCATGAAATTATATTTAATATAGATAAAGGCCATTAATATCCTATTTACACCAAAAATGTGGCATGTGTGAGGCAGATATGTAAGGAAATAGATTGAAATGATTAGTTTTTAGGACTGTTTTCATGTTTCTAGGGTGTGTTTGAACTTATAAGTGGATGAGAATGTATATTGGGATTGTAAAAGGATGAAATGGCATTAAAAAAATCACTCTTAAACTCCTACAATATTGAAACCATGCCTAATGAGTAAATTCTAACTCAAGTGAGGAGATAGCCCTCATTTGCATCAAGGAGTGTTGCAGGCATATTCACATAGTGATGAGACTCTCAAAGGTATAATCATAATTTTTAAAACCTTTTAAATTAATTATTATACTCGTCACTCACCTAAAAATTCCAAAGTATCAAAAATATTTCCATCGAGGAGGACAAATGCATTGAATAGATTAAGAATGGTGTGGAGGGTGGTAGCAAGGTGAGTAGTGGATAGGTATAAGCAAGTAATTACCTCTCATAATGACATACCTTTTAATTTTAAAGAGTGAATTATTAATTAAAAGGTGCATTTAACATTCATGGGGTCAACTATGACCAAAATAGTCCATCCACCACACCTATACACCCTAGGGCTCATTAAAGGCCATTATGCAGTCAAGGCAATGCATAAGAGGAGTTGTGAGACTACTTGTAACTAATGGTGGAGTGAGTAAGGGTAATAATGATATATCCTCCACACTTACATGCCATATTATCCTTGTATCCTCTTCTTTTGTCTATAAATTGAGGTTCAAATTCAATTATAACCATCCCTCAATTGGGTATGAATAAATTTTACCCAAATTTGTACCTTGTAACCTATTAAACTAATATAAGGACTATTTTAAAATATATATACTTGTTTAGTATGTTTCATGCTTGTTTAATTTGCATAAGTGGTATGTATCTCTCCCTTTATAGGTCCTTACCTCACCTAGATACTAGTACACTATTCTATGCAAGTCATATAATGTGTGAAGGTGTAAGTGGTTGAGCTTGGAGTGGAATTTGATTGGTAAGTGTCTTGAATCATACCTTGTATTCATAAACCTCAAGTTTTGGTCATTTAACATAGCCTCTATGTGAAAAAATGATGATTAAAATCCTTTAGAGAGATTGGTTTAGTTACTAGTCCTTGTCTTGCTTATTAGTGTTATTGAAAGGTCAAATAGAGTGGACACAACATATTGGTACATCACCTCCAATAGCATAGGTTTCATTTCATGTTTTCCTTCTATCTATTTTCACTGTCAAAAAAGGTAGTTTTAGGAACTGAGCTATAATTGATGTACTAGAGTAACTATCCCCAAAACTAGAGGTTCACCTCATCAACTAGGTCACCCATACCTAGAGGAGATCCCATTGTATCAATTAGATGAGGTAGGCTTAAAATTCCTCACCTCAAAAGGTACAATCCAAACTGATAATAGTTTTTGGCATGCCTTGTGGGACCACAATTTAAGGATGTCAGAGTATACACTCTCATCATTCGATAATCTCAAAGAGCTACAAGCATTATAATAATAAATTAACACTCAAGTTATCATGCTAAGGGTCATCAGAAGGTCTTTAACCAAGGGTAAGAACAACTATTATTGATAGTTTTCTTGTTCTTTATTTGCCTCATGATATTTGATGATTGGATATGGAAGAGATATGTTCTAAAATTCCTTATCAATGTTATTATGACCCATACCAGCCTCACCATGAGCCTTACCAATCTTACATTGACCCCTATCAATAACATGATGGCTCACATTAGTCCTATGGTATTCCCTACCAGCCCCCTTGGTAGCCCAACCACACACTTCAATAGCCTCATAAACCTTGTTACCCTCCCTATTAACCATATTATTTTCATGATTAGATTTATTATCAACCTCCTTGGAAGACTTACTATCAAGAGTATTATCCCTCCTTCCCTCCCCAACCACCATTTCAATCTACACCTAGTTTATTTGATGAGTTAGAGGAGTTAAAAAACATGAGTCAAATCATTGATAGTGAAATATTGGCCTTGAAGGATCAATAATATAAATGAAAATAATCCTATGAGCCTCCAACTCATTCTATACCATGTCAATATCCTTGGACTACTACTCCCATACCAAACCCAAACTAAGAAGAGATAAAGTTTGTAGAGATTAAAATAAAGATATTCCAAATTTTCCAAAGCCCCTCACCTCTTCCTCAAACTGAAGTTGTCCATAGATGTCTAGATATGTAAAGAGAGGAAGAGGTTGTGAGTAACAATCTTAGGAAGTTCCCAAGATTTTAGAGTACCCCCTTAATCACTAAACTCACTCAAGATCAGCTTATTAAGCCTTATTTTCCTATTACACTAGCTGGGCATTCTTTCTCTTTGACCATCTCCCTATTTGAAGGAGGACCTATGGTTAGGAGAGTAGAGGAATATATCCTTTGGGAGGCAAATGAGAAAATTATAGTTATAATTTCAAAAGCTGAAGATGATACAAATGATTTTGAGGAAGATATTTTCCTTAGGAGAAACACAAGCCAACTTTCAATGATATAAGAGAAGATGAGCTTCAAGGAGATAAAATAAAATATGATCTATATGACCAATAACACATTCAATATAAAGATGATCTCCAAGAAAAATGCATACCAATTGGCCAAGGAAAAGTTGTTTAATTTATAATATTTTTGGAATAAAGAGACAACCTTCAAGAGGAGGTATGTGTTGATGTTGAGGCTCCTAGTTTCACTAAAGATGAAGGACTCATTCCTTGTTACAAAGAGAAGATTTCTAATGAACATGAGCTCACAATATTAAATAAATCACTAGAGCATGAGCATGATCAAACATGGACACTAATCAAGGAGATGATGAAAGCCTATGGTAGTGATATTGGAAAATTTGTAGTGAGTTTGACACTCTCTAAGAGATTATAGCTCTTATGGGGTAGATTGAAGATGTTTTAGCTATTGAACTTGTGAAGCTTAATTCACAAGAGGAAAAATATCAATATGATGAAGGTAAAGTTGAAATGTATGCTATAGTAGTGACTTAAGTTGATAGTCCTAAACATGAACCAAGTGAGGATATATTGATATTTAGTGTGACTCATAAGGCTCAAGATGAAAATAATGAATACCTTGGTGATATGAGGTAGCCATGTTTGAGCACTTGAAAAAAAATTGAAGGCCTTGACAAGTCACCAATTTATATAAATATTGAAGGACTGCTTAAGCCTAGAGAGAATTTTTATAGTGGAGTTGTAGTGATAGATGGAGTTCTTGAAGATGACCCTACTATAATTCCTTAAGAATAAATCCTAGTTGTATCTAATCTTATCGAGATGGAAGATGACCAACATGACGGATTTACAAAGCACAATGGATTCCTTCAAGTGATAATGAGAAACTAGGAGTATAAAAGGGTAAAATTTGAAACACCAAGAGAATATGTGTTCATAGGTGAGTTATTTTCTACTATCATCTCACTTGAGAACATGAAAAATGAATTAGAAAATGAGAAGAATTATCCATCAAGAATCACATACATAGAGAAACTTGTTCCACATCATTACCTATCTCATAGAAGGAGAGTCAATAGAAACCTCCCCTTTGATCCAAGAGGAAGAAGACATGTTGAGGTTAGTTGTTTTTAGTAGGTTATTTTTTGTCTTGTTATCAATAAGTGCTTGTAGCATAAGTGTGGTATGGGTGTGTTTAATTTATACCTTATTTTATGTGTGTTTTGGAGGTAAATCATCTATTATTTTTTGTTAAAGGGAATTTTATTCATAATCAAGGTCTTACTCAAGGATGAGATAGCTAGTTCTCTTGATTAGTAGGCTGGTCAACCCTTGTGAGTTACCAAGAATGTTGATAATTTGGCCTCCCAAGCAAAGTTTCAAACCCTATAGTCAAAAAATTTCTCAAAAGGACATATAATATTACATGATACTTCTTAAACCTTGTCATGATCTTAAAATGGTCTCATTTTAAGACTTTTAGTATTATTTAAGGTGTGATAGTATGTGCTAGACATTGCTTGAGGGATCATCATATGATAACCTATTTTGAGTCTTTGAATGATGTGATAAGTTGTCATGGTTGTCCTTGTGTGAGTGGAGGGGTGTCAAGTTAGTTTTTAATCCTAAAGGGTGACCGATCCCTAGTTTGACAAAGCTAAGGTTCCTTAGTAAAAATTAAGGTATTTGGAGAAGTTAAGGTTTCTTGTTCTCATAGTATTTGTGCCTATTTTAGCCACTTATTAAAGAGAGAGTTTGTTATCAATATGGTAAGGGTGTAAAAACCATGTTTTGGTCTTAACATAAGGTCTAATAATGTATCTAAGGCTTATCTCTATGGTTTACTTATTCAAGTTTATTTCAAGCTCTAATTAGCCCTCCAAGTCATCATGTACCCTTTAAACATGTCATATAAATTAAATTTATAGTTGGAAATACTTTGGAAAAGATAAGTTTATATGTCACATTGAAATAAGGCATATTAAAATATCTGAATAACCATTATAATGCACTTTTATAATGGTTTCATAGGCAAAAGGTCTCCTTTTAAAAGTTAAATGGTTTCTACCCTTCAAAAGGGGGTCCCAAACATTGAAAATGACTCTTCAACTTTCGTGAATCCATAACACCTATTTTAAAATTATCTCTTATCTCCTATTATCCATTTCTCTACCCTCCAATGGCTTCTTAAGGCTTTAAACTCAAAAAAATGTAGAAATTAAAGGTTTTATAGGTGTTTCCAACTCTTGTATGGATCTATACGGTCATGTCAGAGTTGAAATAGGTTAATAAATTCATGGGAGGTCTCTTTCAAGTGTAAAAAGGAAATTTCATGTATAAAATATGTAAATAAAGGCATAAAATGTAGTGAAATCCCCATCAAGATCTTGGCAAGCTCATAAGGCCCATTTAGAGATGGATAATATAATCCGTACAAAGGGAGTTAGAGCCCAAGCTCTTAACCAGATGTGGGGAATCTAGTGGGATTGAAATAAATGGCATAAATTATTAGATCTAGCCCTTGAGCTTTGTGAATGATTGATAAGACCCATAGATGGTCTTAAGCCCTTTGCAAACCCCATAAGCCTAACTAAAAGTAAATTCATGAAAATTTTGAGCTCATTATGGTGAATTAATCATGAGGAAGATATATAAGGGTCTATTTAGTGTTTTAAAATCCTATGATCATGTTCTTATAGTAATTACAAGGGTAGATCAACCCACAGTCCCCCTTGGTTGGCAGGTTATAGGCTATGTGATAAAGTTTCTATGTTCATGAAGGAACATAGCATGAAATAGATCAATACACATTTTATATGATTTTTCCATGTTTATTACACACTTCATAATATCACCATTGATCATATCAGACCTCCTTAAGTTCTTTTAATGCCCACCATGTGAATGAAATAGGAAAATCTTTAGGTTTGTTCTCATAACAATCTATTGGTATTTGCAAGCTTTTGGAATAAATGAAAAAGTTGTATGAAACATTAATTTTGTGAGAGATGAAGTAACATATTTAGTCCAACACAAGTTCCCATAGTTACCTCACCAAGTTGCATCAGGGATACTAAAACATTCTCACGAACAAAGGGTCCAATTAGGCTTAAAGGAGTTGAATAGTGATATACAGACTTATGTATGGAAACCTGATGGAAATTGAATAGTAAATAGAATATGAGGGTATAAAATTAAATAAATATTTTAAAGAGTTATGTGAGTATGTTTCTATTTCCAATTGATCCATATATGCACCATGAAGAGATTTAGGCAATGAAAATGCACACTTGTAGGTCTTCACTTTCAAGTCTATGGGATAAGATTGTATAGAGAGATAGAGAAAAAGGAAAAAAGAGATGTAAATACTATATATAGGGCTGATAAATATATGAATGGTCAAGTATAATATTACTTGAGGTCCTAAAGGAGTGATCAAGAAGAAGGGCCAAGATAGACCTATAAAACCCAACACACACAACAAACCTAGTGCATGCAAATTTACCTAGTAAGTTTGGCCTGATAATAAGGTTTATATGGTTATGAGGAAAAATAGAGGGTCATAAAAATGTTTATGTCATTAAAGGAAACATTAAAAGAATAAAAATATCACCTCACAAATGAAGCATTCACAATCAAGAAACTTATAGGTGCCATCTATAGCCCTGATTATAGAAGAAGGGAAATTTTGATGAAGGAGTCCATTTTAGGGTTTATAAAAGTGTATGAAGTTAAATAGGGTTAAAAATTACATATAAATTATTATGAACATTGATAAGTGGGGAGAAGATCTTCATGAAGGAAAAGCCCAGTCTCTCACACAAGTAAGAAACCAAGACTATATCCTACAGACAGCCACAGAGATCAAGGCGACTAAGTTGAAAGTGGTTAGAAAAGTATTATAGGGATGTGAGGATGATAAAATTTTGATTATAATTATAAATATGACCTCAAAGTTATAACAATATAAAATAACCCACACTCAATCAAGACACAGAGCTTTCACCTATAAACAATATCTTTAGGTAGGAAGGTGAAAGTGTGAGGAACCCTACATAAGGGTGAAGTGAAAGATGGAAAAGGAGGTGTTTTTAATTGTTTTATAAAATTTAATAGTGTTTTAAATTTAAATTTTTTGGTCTTTGGAGGAAATAAGAACATTGAAAAGCTAATTATGCCTTGTAGGCCTAAATAGGTAGTCACAAGCCTGTGCATGAAAGTTGAAGACATTTACATGTTTAAGGGGTGTTAGAGGTTTAATAAAATAAAAGGATGAAGTGATAATACATAATAATGGTTTTATATATGATAATAATGTCAAATTGAGGAAGGAAGACACTAAACTAGGCCATTAGGGATACATAAGTCTATTTTCTCATAAACCCTACGCATGGGTTAGACCAAGTATCAATAATTTTGGGGGAGGAATGAATAAAAAGGAATATAAAGATATGGAAATATATGTATAAAAATATATGTATCCATTTACAATGAATAAATATCCATTGAGTGTCTTATTTTCTCAGGATCCCTCCCTACCTACATACATAGTCTTATCATGCCTAAGAATTTGTCTTACGAGGCTCAGAACTCCATGGAGAGTGTGCATGTTGTGATATGGATATTTGAGGAGTTTGGAAATTTATTTTACATTTAACCCATAGAATTTATATGATTATAAAGAAACTAATTATCATTAATAATCCTTAAGGATAAGAATTAGTTCAAATCCCTACTATGCATTGTGAAGAGCCTGAGAAACTACTTTCTCACACTCAACACATTAAAAAGGATTTAAATGGGATCCCAAGGAGTTTTTAGAATGTGGATAGGGTTTTAAAATATATTTTAAAATAAGTTTTCCCACATCAAACCCCCCCATCTCTTTTAATTATCACTAAGACCTTCAACCACCTTAGAAACACTGTTTGCACTATTTTGGAGCTTAAAAAGGACATAATTTTGCTTAGTACTATATAGAGAAGTTTCATGGGACTAAGTGGAATTTATAGATGATATATGGGGTTTTTTATTGAGTTTATTTTTCATTATTTGTGGTTTTGGCCTCCTAACTCTATGAATCATTGTTAAGACCAGTGGAGGTTGTAAACCCTGCATAAACCTCACAAATGAACTTGATGGAGAATATGAGCCAAAAAACACTCAAAATGGACCTAAGACACTTTGAAATAATATTTTATAAACCTATAGGTATTTTATATCATCTTTACACCAAAAAATTGGCACTTGCGAGGAAAATATATAAGGAAATGGCTTAAAATGACTAGTTTTTAGGACTATTTTCATGTTTCCAGGGTGTGTTTGAACTTATAAGTGTATGATAAGGTTTATTGGGCCTGTATAAGGATGGAATTTCCCTAAAAAAAACTCTCTTAAACTCCCATATTAGTATAGATGGGCCTAATGAGTAGATTGCAACTCAAGTGAGAGATAGCCTTCATTTGCATCAAGGAAGGAGTGTTGTAGGCATATTCACATAGTGATGAGACTCTCAAAGGCATAATCACCATTTTTACATCCTATTAAAGTCATTATTATAATCATCACTAACTTTAAAATTCCCAAGTATCAAACCTATTACCATTAAGGGGGACAAATGCATTGAATAGATTGAGAATGGCATGGAGGGTGGTAGCTAGGTGAATAGTGGACATGTATAAAAAAGTAACTACCTCTCATAATGACATACCATTTCATGAAAAGGAGTGAATTCGTAATTAAAAGGTACATGTCATCTTCATGGGTTCAAATATGACCAAAATAGGCCATCCACCATAACTATACACCCAAGGGCTCATTGAAGTCCATTATGTAGTCAAGGCAATGCATGAGAGGAGTTGTGAGGTTACTTGTAACTAATGGTGGAGTAAATAAGGGTCATGATTAGATATCCTTCACCCTTCCACACCATATTATCCTCCTCTCCTCTTCTATTGTCTATAAATTGAGGCTAAAATGCTATTGTAATCATCCTTCAGTTGGGTATGAATAAATTATATCCAAATTTGTACCTTGTAACCTTTTGAGCTAATAGAAGGACTATTTAAACACCTATTTACTAATTTAGTGTGTTTCATGATTTTTTGATTTATATAGGTGGTAGGTTTATCTCCCTTTGTAGGTCCTTACCTCACTTAGATACTAGTACATAGTTCTATGCAAGTCATATAGTGTGTGAAGGTTTTAGTGGTTGTGATCGGAGTGGAATTTGATTGGTAAGTGTCTTGAATCAAACCTTATATTCACAAACCTTAAGTTATATTCATCTAACACAACCTATATATGAAACAATAATGTTTATAATCCTTTGGAGAGAATGGTTCAGTTATTAGTCCTTGTATTTCTCATTAGTGTTTTTGAAAGGTCAAATACATTGGACATAACATATTGGTGTATCATCTCTAGTAGCATAGGTTTCATTTCATGTTTACCTTCTATCCCTTTTCACTATCAAAATAGGTAGTTTTAGGAATTGATCCATAATATATGCACCAAGGGAACTAGCCCCAAACTTAGAGGTTCACCTTATCAATTAGGCCACCCACATCTAGAGGTGATCCTATTATATCAAGTAGATGAGGTAGACTTGAAACTCCTTACCTCAAAGGGTGTGATCTAGACTGATTACAATTATTTTTACTACTCCACTTAACCTACCAAGGCAAATTAATCCATCAAAGATTATAAATTCCTTTGGGTAAATCACTATTTTATGTTCCATTATTAATTACAACCACCTTTGGGTAAATTAATATTCATCCCATAGCCCTAGTAGGGAAAATATTTGTGCCATTGCTTATAACCTCCTTTAGGAAAACTAGTATCACACCCTTTGTTACTAATTATAACCACCTTTGGATAAATCAATGACTCTACCACCATTACTATTTATAACCACATTTAGCCAATTTAGTAATTTAACCCTCATTACCACTAGATCATGTCATTTTTTTCATTTCAAGGGAATGCTAAATGACTCCATTTTTTTACCCAATCCCTCAAGGGGAATCAAGGGCTTATTGACCACCCTTTGGGGCATGGACCATTCATATTAATGAATTTTGAATTATTTGAAAATACATCACTATGCCTATCTCTCGTAATGGCTTATCAAATAGGGGCAAACTATAAACACTTAATTTTTGCCACTTTTGTGCCTAAACTGAGATTTTATTCAATTCTAACATATGACATAATTTAGGAATAGAAATCACCTGAATGCATAAATTTTATTTCATAAGGGATTTAATTGATCAAAACCATGGTGAGGCTAGTTTATTTAGTATATTACCCTATATGCACCAATAAATTAGTTCAGTTTCAACCCTTGTCAAAATATGAAATAGTAATTTGACACTTTTGGCTTGTCAAGCTATTAATTAAAAACATTTAAAATAATTGCCAAAATACAAAAAACACTAAGTAAGATTAGTTACATTATAAATCTTAATTAACTTGCCTAAACAAAAACTCCAAATCAAATTAGTGAATTTCATATATCAAAAAAGGATTTTTTATCCAAATATTAAGTCAAAAGTCAAAAGAACTAATAAGGTGATTTATTAATTCCTAAATATTCCAAAATTTTGAGTCAAAACCTCACAAATATCTAAAGTGAGTTGTCATGGCTCATAAATATCTGAAATTGAGGTGTCAAGATTTCATGAGTGCTTTGACCCAAACTAGGGTTATCCTAACTAAACCTAGGTTATTTTAGATTTAACTAAGGTTAGAATTTAACCTAACCTCCCTAGGGTCAGAGTTAGTTCTTAGAGCTATAAATGCAAGTTCCAACACCATATGCTAATAATATTTTATGTGTAAGGTTATTCTACTAGAATACCTTCAAGAAGCCATTGAAATTAGTGTTATAATGCCCATTTTATGCCAAGATTCACACCAAGCCGTAAATGACCATTAGATAAGTTCTACCACCATGGAGAAGCATTTCTAGAAGAATCTAATTATCATAGTCCAAGCATGAACATCCTTATGCCAACAAGTAGACATAAAATTTGACAAAGGAGGTAAATTACTTATGTTATTTTTATATCTATTTTTTGATCTTGTTTAATATGTTATGCTCCCCCCTAGTTCTTATGAAAGAGTGTTTAGTTTTAGTATATTGTTATGATTGATTTTTTATCATTTGGACTAACAAGAAACTAATCAATGTTTATGTGCTCTTTGAACTCCTAAGATACACAATGAAGCACATTTAGATTTAAATATTCACATCTAGTAGAACAAGAATCCCCAAGAATGTTGATTTAAACTAGTAACCATAATGAACTCCTTAAGGTATAAGAGCGGACTTCAAAGCAAAATAAGAGTCCCTATTTTAGTCTAAAATGGGGCATGTTGTGAAAACAACAACAAATGGTGACTCTTAATGGGAAATACTCAAAGTATTTAAGGAATATAAAATATCTAATTTCACAAGAAAAAACATTATCTAAATGCCTTTTTCTGGACCCTTCTCCAAAATAAAATTTTGACTCTGGATAATTTATAGAAACGCGAAATCAATATTGTTAACAGGTGTATTCTGTGTAAGAGAGACCTGGAAGATAGAGATCATCTGTTTGTGAATTGTTCCTTCACTCAGCTTGTTTGGAAGGAGGTTCTCAATCTATGGGGCATTACATGGATTCATCAAAAAAATGTTGAACTTTCTCTCAAAAGCTGGTATTGCCCTTCTAAGAATCTTGAAGTTCTCTTCTTATGGAAAATTACTCTTCCCCATATCTGGTGGGGAATTTGGAAGGAAAGAAATAACCGAATATTTAGAAACAAAGAGCTCCCTAGATGGGTGGTTGGCCAGAACATCATTAGAGCTCTAAAGGAAAATTTTTCTTCTCAAAAAAATCCAAGATCTAATCTCAATGTGGATAATCCTCTGAGGAAGGATATTATTCTTGGTGAACCTGATAACCCCAGATCAGGTGTGACTTGGATTAGTCCACCTCAAGATTGGATAAAGGTAACTTTGACGGTGCAGCAAAAGGGAACCCAGGAAATGCTGGTTGTGGTGGTGTTCTGAGAAACCATGTGGGAAGGGTTATTGATGCTATTGCAATTCCCATTGGTATATCTAACTGCCACATTACCGAAGCTACAACTGCCCTCCAGACCCTTAAATTAGCTGTGGACTTGGGTTATTCCAAATTGTGGCTTGAAGGGGACTCTTTGAATGTTATAAATATCCTTAATAATAAGAATACTGTGTCTTGGACAATAGAGGATAAGGTAAAGGAGATGAAAACTCTTTTGAATAAATTTGAATAAATAAAAATCACCCATACCTACCGTGAAGCAAATGGTGTTGCAGATTGGCTTGCCAATTGTGCTATTCGGGAAGGGCAAAAAGCGAGGTGGGATGAAACCTTAGTAAAAAATGTGGATTTAAGGGCAATCATTCGTCTCGATGCCACACATGCAAAAGAAGGTAGGATTGGAGTGTAATAAAATATTAATGAGTAGGAGGAGTGGCAGCACGGGGAAAGGAAACCAATTATTAAAAAGCAAGGCCCTTAAGAGGGAGAAGCGGGTCCTGAAAAGCCATAAACAAATTCAACATCCCAATCAACTTGACAGTAGGAGGATACAGGGTAATATCCACAATAATCAGGTTTCAAAGAAAATGAGCATGGCACGTGAAAGGAAGGGAGAACCCCATAAATAGGAGCCCAAGAGCTGTGCAGAATGGAGAGAGAAACACCAAGTCTAGAAAATTTTGCAGAAAGGAAATGTAACGAGCTACATGGAAAGACTTCACGGCTCTAAACCGCATATCACAACGGTATTCTTCAAAAATTGGTCTGACGACAGGGTCACCCTACATGGTATAACTATAAATTTAACTGAGGATTTTCTTGCTGAGGTTACAGGGTTGTCAATGGAAGGAATCAAATTTTCAAAGCAGACCGACATTTCGAACGAGGCATTTTGCAAGTTCCCCAAAATGGATGAGGAGGAGCAGAAGTTGGTCAAAAATGGGGATTTTTATGAGCTAGATCAGATTAAAGGGATATGGAGGGACATCCTAAGCTGTATAAGGGAGTACTTCATCCTAGACGAAAGAAGCAAACGAGTGCATAAGTTCCATTTTGTCTTCCTCAACCACTTCAGGCATAAGGTTATCTTGTCTTTTCCTTTCTATCTTTGCTACTCCCTGATTCAAAGCCTTTATGCTCATAAGAAAAAGGATTTGCACCCTATTCTTCATGAAGGCCTAATTCTGCTTATTGAAGGCTACTGCAAGAATAGGGCACTGGTTAAGTATCCCAAATAGGGGAAAAATAAGTTGCTAGGGAATAAAAAGAATGAAAATGTAAGCAGACGAGGAAAAATTAAGACCCCTAGTCCTAATAAATAGAATGCAGAAGAAGAAAGGGGTCGGGAGAGATTTGAAGAACCCAAGAAGGAAAAATCGGAGGAAGAAGATGGAATAGAGAGCTGGGATACCAACTCTAGTAATGATGATGAAGGATCGGAGGAAATTGAAAAGGATAAAGTCAATACTGAGGAGGATTCTGTTACCAGAACAAAAGAGATGGAGGAAAACCAGAAAGTGGTGGAGGAAGACACTGTCTAGGAAGATCCTGGTGAGGACTCAACTTCTAAGAAAGAAAAGGAAATATCTGTCCAGGAAGATATTCAAAACATGGAGATGGAAATTGAAGATGGAATCAATGAGCGGGAACAAAAGAGCAAAGATGACTTCTTTGAAGAAGCTAGGAATAGCCCAAATAAAAAGTCTGAGAATTGGATAGGGAAGAATCAGAATAATGAAATACACACTCCTATGACTTGGGTTAACAGTAAAGCTGAGTCTTCTTCCCAATTAGATTCCTGGTTGTGTAGGGAGATCATTAATCTCAAGAAAAAAGTGGAAACTTTGGAAGATTCTCTAAAAGCTGCTTGGAACAAAGTAAACAACATGGAAAATCAGTTAAGCGAGATCCCTGTGAAGCTCAAAGCTTACAAAAACAATCTCTGGGAGTTAATAAAGGATAACAGAAAGAAAATGGAGGAAGTAACGTCCAACATTTGTGCAGCTGCTATCAATATAGGTAAACAAGCCAATGAGGAGACCAAAGCACTGGAGGGTCCCAACAAAAGGACAAGGCAAAGCTCCAGAAAGAAAGATACACAAAAAGGAGCTTTGCTGGAGGTTACCAACCAGGAAACTGATTTGAAAGAAAAAGAAGCCATGAACTTGATACTGGAACTGGATGAATAATCTGGTCCTTCTTGTTGGTAAAGAAACTGGTACAGATCTTTGTTCTTCTTTTGTTAGCTTTTGTTTGTTGTACCTCCAGACTTCTGTTTCTGGGTTTTGACCGGATGTATCTCTTATGGTTTCAGGACCATTCAAAACATGTTTTTGCTACTTCTCTGTAGTGTTTTTTAGGCACTGCCTGTGGGCTTTGTTGTTCTTTTTTTGCTCTCTGTAAAAGGGTTTCGGGGCCCCTTCAAAACCTGCTTTTACCTCTAATCTAAAACATTATCTAAATGCAATTAATTAGAATAATATAGAATTCAAAGGAACTAAAGTCAATAAGAATAAGTGACATACTAAGCTATATCTTACCAAAACCATATATTTTATTTAATTGATTAATTCATTTTATTTGCATTCACATGCATTAATTTAGATTTACATAAGGTTAGAACTAATGAATGAAAATATTTATTAGTTTATCGTGTAGGAGAAGTGGTGTGGGCATTGATCTACTATTATCTACGAGTTTATATCCCTAATGAATATATCTCTAGTCCCTTACAAAGGCCTTACTCCACTGCCAACCAAGCTGGAAAGACTATGGTGGAGACTAAAAAGATGACCCTTTTGAGGAAAATTTTATATTTTAAATTTTATATAAATTCTTTTGAAATAATATTTTACAATTCATCCATAGAGGGTTTGGGACCAAGCCATAGGTAGAAAGAAATCAACAATTTCATGATTGCTTAATACAAACTAGAATCTAAGCAAAATTACATTTTTATTTTGATATTTATTTAAGTGATTTAGATGGATTTGAACAAAAAAATAGTTATTATAAATTCAAAAGTTCTATTACAAATCATTAAACTTCATAATTCAATAAATGAACCAAGAAACAATAATAACTTACACTAGTTATTTGAGTAAAATTTTGATTAGGTTCTTTGAGTTCCATCGATGTTACTCTTGTAGTAGTCTTCCATTTCATTTATTTAATCAATATGGGGAACATGAGATAAAAATAGTTGGGGTAAACCTAACAACCAAAAAAAAAAGTAAACATAAGCTAAAAAATAAGGGACATGAAATAAAAATAGAAAACACAAGAGAAGCTATTTACAAGGGCTTCCAAGCCACTCAATCTTGGAAGTAGTGTTTGTGGAATTATCCATTGATAGGAAATGGGACATACTCAATATTAAAACACATTAAGTGGCATGAATTCTCACCCAAGATTTCAAAAATTTTGTAAGGACCAAGCCATAATGCATCAAATTTTGCATGCTATTCCTTTTATTCATGAGCTTTATCCCATAGTAGATTAGAGATACAAAATACCTTTACTTTGGCACTTTGGTAAAAATAATGTTTGAATGCATATTTATGTATAATAAAGTATAACAAGGCTACATCTCATTTTTCTTCTAACTATATGAGGTTCAAGAGGTAGGCTTCTATTAGGTCATTAATTTCTAGGTACTCTCTTATGAAAAACAAGGTAGGGATCTTTAGATTGGTTAGGAAGATTAGAGCTTGGCCATATAATAGATGATAAGGGGAGGTACCCAAGGTAGACTTAATCTTATTTATCTAACCATAAATAAAATTTAAGCATGTTATTCCAATCTCTTAGGTTTCTTCTTAAAATATTCTTAATTACATTCAATAAATTCTTATTCATGGACTCAACCAACCCATTACCTTGTGGACAATGATTTGAAGAAAAATTAAGAGTTACCTGATGATAATAAGACCATTCAAGGAATTTTAGGGATTATAAAGTAGGACCATTATCACATACCAACATGGTGGGCATACCAAACCTTGTGGCAATGTGTTACTCTAAGAATTAAATGACTCTGTCTGTAGTGCAATTTTTAAATGGTTGAACTTTAGTCCAATGATTGAAGTAATACATCATTATAAGTATGAATTAGTGGCCAAAAAAGGAATTAGCATTAATGGCTCCCATGAATTCTAATCCCCATTTAGCAAAGGGTTGAGCTTTGATGAATGACAATAGTGGTATAGATGGGATATGTTCATGGGATGTAATGGATTTATAGGTTAAAAATCCTAGTGTTTATATGAGCATATTTGAAAATGGATAATAGTATCCTACTTATAATATTTGGTGAGTGGTAGTACTACCTGAACCATGCCCAGTACCATATTTCCCATGGAAATATCTGACTACTACAACCACTTCCTATTTATTTAGGCATTTCAAATATATGCCTTCATAGTTTCTTCTATAGAGTATGGTAGCTTTGATTATGAAGTGGATGTTACTTAGCTATAGTCCTCTATATTGAGTGAAATTTAGGTGCCTCAGACACTTGTTAAATAAATATTTGACTATTTCTATGTTCCAATCATCATCTATGATGTCATGCACTAAGTACTATTTGAAAAAAATTTAGGGATTTGTCTTAGAAATGGTTTTATAGAGTCCTTACCCCCTAAAAATTTTCATTAAATAAATATCTAGGTCTAACTCCTAGAGTATGGTCATCCATTTACCATAGCTCTCACACAATTCATTTTATATTAATAGGGCCTTCACAATTGGATCACAAACCACAATAAACACCTTACTGTGTAGAATATAATGTCTACAATTTTGATAGCCTTGATCAAAGTGAAGGATTATTTATCAATTGTAGAATATTTTAGTTTAATATTACTGAGTGGACTATTCATAAAAGACATTGGCCTTTCATCTCCCAACTCCTTCTAAGTTAGCACAATAGCCATACAGTGCTCTAATGAAAATGAGTACATGTATAAGGGCTATGTGTATTCTAGGATAATTAGTATGAGTGTGATAGCAATGGTATCCTTGAATTTTTTCTAAGGCCAAATTTACTTTAATAATCTAATTCACCTTGGTGTCCTTCTTTAGCATGATATTAAGTAGTTTCATTATCTCAGCAAAATCTGAGATGAACTTTCTTATGAAGTTGATCTTTTTGAAGAAACTATTCAAAAATTTCTTTGTATTTGGCTATTAGATATTAAAGTTTTCCTCCACTCTTTTAGGATCTACAAAAATATCCCTTTTAGAGATAATGTGGCCCTATAATTTTCCTTTAGTCACATCAAACATACATTTCTTTTGATTTAATGAAATATTATGGTCTCTACATCTCATAAGCACTTTCCTCAGGTCCTTTATACTATTTGATCTCTTTTTGGAAAAGATAGTAAGATAATTTACATACAAAACTATATAATTTCCCATTAAGTCTTTGAATTCAATATTGATATCCCTCTAAAATATGGTGCCTGCATTAATCAAACCAAAAGGCATTTTTTTGTATGCATAGGTACCCTACTTGGTAGTGAAAGTTATCTTGATTCTATCTTCATAATAGACCACCACTTGATTGTATCCCAAATACCCATCAACGAAGGAAATCATTTGGGAACCATTTAAAATCTACCAAACTTCATCCAATGAAGGCAAGGGGTAGTTATCCTTTTTAGAAGCTTTGTTGAGGTTAAAAAAATCAACACACAGTCTGATCTCTCCATTATTTTTCCTCACCAGCACCAGGTTCATAATCCATGTAGAATGTCTCACCAGGAAGATGATCCTTTCCACTAATATTTTTTATATTTGTTTACAAATTAGGTGATATATTAGTGGATTCATAAGCCTTTATCTTTGCCTAAATGGCTTGAATCTAAGATTGAGGGGGATAGTATCTGTCAAAACATAAGTGTTAAAGACCTTGAGATATTCATAACTCCATACAATCATGTCCTTGAATTCTTTGAGAGTTTGTGAAAATTCTCATATATTTTTTGTGGTGAAAGTGGTGCCTAAAAACATGTTATTCTCTTCATTTTCACCACCCATGTTGTGATAATCATGTTGGATACCCTTAATAGGGGTGGACTCCTTATAGTTCTCATAATAACCCATATTTAAAAATAATTATAGTGAGATAAATATTTTGGGTATGCCATTCATTTTTAGGTTTATCACCTTATATTTATCCAATTTAAATTCTTATCGACCATCTTCATCAATGATTTAATCTAAAAATAATTCAAAATTGGTGATGAATTCCAATATGTGCTGGTCATCATTAAATACCTAGAAATTATTAATGTTATCAAGGACTGAGGGGGTAGAGACTAGCTCTACTGAG
Source organism: Torreya grandis (assembly GCA_037957365.1). Classification (NCBI taxonomy): domain Eukaryota; kingdom Viridiplantae; phylum Streptophyta; class Pinopsida; order Cupressales; family Taxaceae; genus Torreya; species Torreya grandis. The sequence goes on from JARHVA010005343.1 coordinate 1,226,649, forward strand.
AATATTCTCATTCTTGAATGGGTAATCAGTTCCAAGATAATCATAGTAGTGGCCAATGCATCTACTAAATAATTAATTTATCTAGGTAATGTCTTAATGCCAAAAGCATCAAAGTCTTCAATCAGGTTCCAAACTCTGATATGATACTTGGACATGTATTTATCATTAAAAGAATACTAGGTTCTTACTTGTTTGACTACCAATTTAGAGTCACCTAATACTTTAATATTCTTTACTTTCTTTCCAAGGGTGAATAGAATACCATAGATCAATGCTTCATATTTAGCTACATTATTGGTTAAATTAGACTATAGATGGTAGGCAACCAAATAATACTTCCCTCTTAGATTAATTAATTCTACCCCAATAGCACATCCACTTTTAGACTTTGAACCATCAAATTTTAAGGTCCATAAGTATGATATTGTTTCTTGCATTAGCATCTTGGGTAAGGGAATTATTGTTATAATATTCACATCTTAGTAAATAGAAAACTTTAGACTGTCATCCCTAATTATGTTATTGATTTGATTTATTTATGAATAACACATACATTCTTTGTTTATGCTTGACTTGTCACACCCTAAGATATCATATGCAAGAGGGATATCAAGGAAGGATGTTAACTCAGGTGTTTCACCAAAGTTTCCTTCGTCAAGTAGATACAATTCTTCCATCTCTGGGATATATTATATATTGAGCATGTTAATAGAGAGTGCCTTATACATTAATTCTTATTTGTTCAATAAATACACTCCTATTTTATATTAATCATAGAGGATCTCATTTATTTTATTATACTCAGTGATCATACGAACCACCTTAGGTTCTCATTTTATCCTAATTTGGTTGGGAAAACCACATGAAGTTAGCCACATGTGGAAAAAATTAGTTGCCATGTATCCATTTAAATACTTTAACCAATCTCAACTTAGTAGTGTGTTGTAAACATCCAAGATATCCACCATTTAGATGCTAATGAATTGTTGAATCATTGAATTGGAAGCCAAATGCATGTGGACATTTTTTAACTCCCCAAATGATTTTACCTCATTTTTAGCCAATTATACAACCTTTCTATTTGAATTCATATGTGTTAGGCCTAATTACTGGCAAAAGGCATAAGGCATGACATTTCATGAATCATTTGAATAAACCAAATAGTTATTTAATTTTTTACCAAATATCATAAATGTTAAAAGTAAAGGAGGAATTTCATTCTTCTCCTTGTATAGAGAAACATGTTCATGAGAAAAATTAGTAGATTATTTCCCTTTACTACCAAATAACCCTGTTAAAAATAATTCTCTTTGATTATAAATCTAAAGTAACTCATACATAGTTATGTTGGTTTTAGCTTTCTTAAGATCTTTGATTATATCATAACTAAGTTTAGTATTCTTTAGTTGCTTATTATTAATAGTATACATAGTAGGATATTTAGGTGGATAAGAAGTTAGAGGTCCTTTGGGTGGAGGAGGATTATTACCTAAATTCACATAAAGTAGAGCCTAAGTGTTATTTAGGGGAGTAGAAGTTGTTAACGGGTCAACTTACTCCTTAGTTGGTAATTGTTCCCTTTGTGGAATTATTTAAAAGCATGGATCACTTCTAAGTTGTCCTCATAATCATTCTCATATTTAAATGGAAATTTGTAAGTGTCTAAAATAAATGTTGTGTTTGGGTTCCCCCTTCTTGGTTCTAGTTATCACTAAGAGTATGCATGATTTCCATGTCATCTACCTCCTTTTTGAAGATGTTTGAATTAGATATGAATTATATGCAATTGGTTTCTATGTGGTCTATAATATTATGCAACATGCACTAAGTATTTAAGGCTGGGTCCATGAAATTCATAGAATGAGGGGTGTTTTAGTTATGTTTGCCACCATCAATGGGACTGTGCACATTCCCATTATTAGGTTGGGAATTGCATTGCCTATTAAGTCTTTAAAAATTAAAATTACTATCTTGAGACTAATTATTAGCATTTTGAATACAATTTTGAGGTCCCTACCTATGTAGGTTGGTCATAACATTAAATAGATTCTAAAATAACTATTTTAGATTGATCACTTCTATATTTGTGTTAATATTAGGTTGGTTGGGAAATTAAGGTTACAAGATAGTTGTAGGTGCATGTGTGTGAGTGTTTATATCCTAGACTTGGGGTTTAAGTAAGATATAAGAGCTTGATGGGTGCTTTAGATGCAATGTATCCACTAGTGGTTAGTGTAGTAGTAACTTTATTATAAGCCATTGGTTATAAATACTGGTTATTCATTAGGGGAACTACATGGTTGGAAGGTATGTAAGGTAGACTATTAGGATGATAATTCATTATAATCAGATTATAAACTAGATTTGGACTTGCATATAAGGCTCCTAAAATAGGATTCATCAATAGAGTATGTTACTATAGGTCTTGGTTAATCATTGGTATTTGGTTATATGCACCTAACTTACCTAATAAGGGTAAAGGGACAACTCTATACCCTTATGGCATCATTTATTGCTTAAATTTGATAAATTAATTATAGGCCAAAGATAATGATGTTAAGGTTGTTGGGGTCCTCCTAAAGAACATACAGTTCATTTAATCTAGAGCTCTAAGGTAGGTTTATATTGCAACTACTTTAGCCTAGGTTTCAGGGTCATTCAAACATTGTTAAAACTTATGGAATCAAGCATTGAAAATACTCATGGGCTCATTCTATTCCATCTTCATAGATGTGAATTGATGATATAGGATTGTGGGATCAATGAGAACTCAAAAATGGTTTATGAACATGGATTCTAACTCAACTGAGGTAGTAATAGATCTAGTGGGTAATCCAAGATACCAAACATTCCCTACTTTTCCTAAGGAGTAAGGAAACAATCTATAGGAAACATCCTCATATTGGATATGGGTTCTAATTAAAACATCATTAAAGGCTTGAATATGTTCTTCCTACATTTTAGACACCTCCTATTATGAACTTGGGATAGACCTTATCTATATTTTTGGGCAAATCTTGAACTACACCTTGGAAAACCACATGATAAAACCTCCTTATCTAAGCCAGGCCATGTTGGACATCATTAAAGGTTGGGGGATAAAAAATGGGTTAACTAAATGGATATATGTAGTGGTTAGAGAATAACCAACCAATTGGATGGGATTGACATTCCCTTTACCTTTGCTAACTCTTAGTTTTGGTATTCTATGGTTAGGGATTTCCAAGAGCTCTACGTTATCCCCAAAATATTTTGATTAGGTGTTAATTATTCTAACCTCTAGCTTAAGATAAGATTTAGTTTATTTGAATAGATGGGTTCTAAAATTCCTTAATTCAAGATTTAAACTAATGAATTTAAATCAAGGTCCAAGACATCCTTCAAGCACCAAAACATGTTGATGCAAATTTTGGCATATAAGCAACAATTAGGCCAAAGCTTTGTTAATCGCTAGCCTTTCCTAAAAAAAGTGAGATCCCATAAAGTAAATACCTCCCCAAAGTCTAAATGTACTAGGTCTTGGTATGCTAGTATTCACTTAGTTGGTTAGTGTGAACTATTCCATGTTAGGTACCTATTTTAATGATTTGAATCAAAATAATTAACTCTAACTAAAGTATTCAATAGTTGTCAGGCTGCTAGGATTTAATTCCTTTCACAAACTAACTTATCTCATGAATTTATCATGTTCAAGAATTCAATAATGTAACAACAATGATAAAATTTTGAAATAGAATGATAAAATCAACCAAGATAGATAGTTGAAACCACATTGTTATATCCCTAGATTAAATTTATTATAAATAAAAAGTAAAAGATTAGAGATAGAGTGGTAAAAATGCTTATTATAAACACAATTGAACTCTGAGATATTTGACTCAATAAATCCCCATTTAAACCTATATTTAGTTAAGCCAGACTTATCACAACTCCAACTAAATATGGTGCAATATTCTTAGAGAGAGAATGGATGCAATAAATAAGGGCATGACTACCATAAAATATGTAAATAATGACCACTTAGACTTAAAAATATTCTAGTTATCTAAATTTTAATTTTTATTAACAATACTAAGAAACTCATACAATCATTAAATACTTAGAAAATAACTATGGAACTATAAGATAAAAAAATAAAAGTGAGAAATTATCTTAAAAAATCAAGAAAGCATTTGGTTTTATCTATTTCCTTTCACAATCCACACATATCCAACCCTTATTATGGCATAAGAGCTATTCTTATATAGGCATGAAAGCTTGAGGAGTTCTAAATGTAAATTCAAATTGAAATTCACCCAATCATGGGGTAGTTGTATAAATAATCAATATGGAATTCCTACTTGAGGTCCATTGGGGGGTAATCCCACTCTGCTATGTCATGAAAATATTAGGGACCATGCTAGACCAAATCAATAATGAATACCTATGAGGGAATGCAATTGAGATCACATTGGGATAGTTAACCACCATGTCTTGTGTAGTTAGAGCCATAATTATTTAAGGCATATATTCTATCTTTTATACTTAATGATTAATATTGATGCACAAGCCATGTTAATGATTCCCATCTCATTCATGATTCAGTTGGACTATGATTTGATTCTACAAATAAAACTAGATGCATAATCAATTTTTATCCTTTGATGCTTTTGACAACTAGATGGGCTATCAAATTTGGGCTTATACCTTGATGGATATGTAACCAATGTGTCATTTGCCTTGATAAACTATCTCCATGTGGTTTATCCCTTTTTATCCTTTTCTACATCATTAGTTTACTTTCGTGGGTCCCATTTCAACACTTGGTAGCCTTTTCACTCTCTTAGGCCTTTTGATGATTTTTGATGGGTAGATAGGTTATTGACATTAGGCTCTTTATTTATAGGCTACGTATACAACATATCTTTAGCTTTGATAGGGTCCCTTCCATGTGTCTTCCTATAGATATTCCAATACTTGGATGTGAATTTAAATTCACATGTTAAATTTTATTTCTACTATGAGGTGATATTTTTCCACACATCATGATCTTGCTTACCTGGTGCCCTAACATACTTCTTTACTTGCAAAAACTATCATAGGGTTATAGAGAATCAGGATTTCACTATCTATAAACATCTAACTCATCCACTTGTTTAGGGATCTGATATCATTTTTGTCTTGCATGAAAATATCCAAGAGAAAAGATAAATAGGATTATGCCATGTGGCATCAACCCTCTCACCCACTCACCCATAGGCTCCATGTTATGTATGAACATATCCAAGATAGTTGAGTAATGGGATGATTTCATGTGGAATCATCTCACTAACTTACTATCCCTAAGGTATTTCACTAGTATGTATATTTATATGATAGTAGAGCAGTAGGATTATGCCATGTGGCATCATCTCACTGACCAACTAGCCTGAAATGTCACTAGTGTCATTATCTAATAAAAAACCTTGAATAAAATCGACTAAGTATTTTAAATGACTTTTGAATATGCCTAAGCTCATTAATAATTCAACACATGGCATTGGCAACCTTAAAATAGAAATGACTGTGTCTTTTAAAGAAGAAAAATAGTGCCACGTGGCTATGGGAAACTTTTATAAAATCAAATAAGTGTTGAAAGTCTTCTTTGAATGGGGTAGAGTTTTTAGGACTACTAGAAAGTCACTAGGTGTCACTAGGATAAAATTAGGCACCTTTAGGCATAATATAAAGACATAGACAACAACTTTGATTTAAAAAATGATGGTTAACTACGTAAAATTAAAATAGCTAAGGCAAAATATAAAAAATGACTAAGTGTCAAAAATCATTTTCAAGTGGGTTCAGGCTATCAAGAGCCATGGGAAGTTTCCAAGTGGCACAAAAAATTCTCTAGGTATCTATAGGAAAATAATAATTGAATATCAACTAATGATATTTGATTTAAAAGACAACAGCTAAGTAAATTTAAATAAAATGACCAAGGCAAAAGTTGAAAAGAAACTAAGTATATAAAATAAAAATTGTGTAGTGACTTAGTCACTTACTTGATCCATAAACCAATTTTGTCCATTTTAGTGAGAAGAGACTAAGTAAAATGATAAATATTTATAATATATTATCCATTTTTAATCAAAAGGAAGCAAAATGGACCAAATTGCTTAGGAAAAAAATAATAGAACTCTAAAATGCTAGATAGTTTGCATAAACCTAAGGCAAAATAGTCTAAAAGGGAGATGTAAAATGTGTTTCAAAACACAAGAAAACTAAGACTTATCATAATTTAAAATTTAGATATTAAAATTAAAGCAACCCAAGATGTGAATTTACATGCCAAGAGTTTTATAATGAAGAGTTAATTTTGTAGGATTGGCTAAAATAATGAAGTGCATTAAGATTTAAATCTTCACATCTGAAAGAACATGCATCCCCAATAAAGTTTTATTAAAATAGTAACCATAATGAACTCCTTAAGGTATAAGACCAGACTTAAATAAAAAAAAGGGTCCCCATTTTTAGTCTAAAAATGAGGTGTGTTGTGCAATCAACAACAATTCAAATATTTCACATTATGCACATTGTGGATGTGATTAGTACACATAAATGTATGGGCATCAAACATGTGAACACTCATCTTTTATTCGTATCCATACTTACTATCACCCTTCTCTATTCTTATCAATTTTATTACATTCTTTCTATTTATGAGTCAATTTTATTATACTCTCACCATTTTATGAGCCAACTCTACTACACTCTTGCCAAATCTATATTTATTCTCTATCAATTTCATCTATCATTTTGTCATCACATTTACCCCCATCTTGGGATAACTACATTATCCTCAGGTCCATGAATAACTATGTATGCAATGCCTAGTTACATGGGACCTTTATGGATAGGTCAACCACTTCATCATATTTCTTCCAATCCCCCTTAGTTTTAGTCCTACCATCTTTACCCAAGTCTATTTTTTAAAATTATCCTATCTAACATTTACTAAAATTAGGGGAAAAACACAAGGGCAACACATTATTTCTACAAGCCTCTAATGATGAACTATTATTTGTTTATTTATTTCAGATGTGTGTATGCATGTGTAATAGTGTAACTGATTGATTTTTTGATTGTGTGTTTAGTTAATTGAATTTATCTTGGTTCAATGCATTATGTTTTATACTTAAGTCTTGATCTTTTATATCTAGATCTATATTTGTGAACATTTATATTTGAACTAGTCCTTACTCAAATTGACAACAATATTATCAAGATTCAATTTATAATTATGGTGTATATTGTCATGTGAAAAATTATACATCAAGTGATTGAGGCTTATATATAATTTCACATGAAATAAAACATACCCTTACAATATCTCTCAACATGGCTAACTATTCTCACATGCATAATCAAAACATCATCACATTTTCCATAATCAAGACAAAACAACTAAAAATCATGGTTACATGTATGCTAGTCATGATACACATCTACAAATGAGCATATAAAAAGAGTGATATAAATTTTAAATCATGATCATATATCAATGCATCAAATCATTATCAATAGTAAATTTAAGGCATTCATCACATTTGCTATCTAAATAAAATACATCATTAGGAAGATTAAGACAACAAAATTGTGGCAAAAATAAATATTAACTTCATCATCAACATAAATGAATAAAATGAAAACATCATATATAAAAGGAATAACAGAGTCCATGTACATCATATAATTGAAATGAATTTACATATATATAAATATATCAAAACAATGTCTATACATTGAGAATATGTACATCTCATAATATAAAATTTAGAGATGTAACTAAAAAATTAGGTCTGATTCTAATCATCTAGCAAAAATGACTACTGTGGTAGACCCATCCCCATTAGCTATGAATAAATTTGTCACTAAAATCTAAAAATTTGAGCTGTGATATGACCATGATGACATTATTAACCAGCTCTAATCATACTCTATAAAGTTGGGTACCATCTAACTTATGGGTATAACTACCTCATATAGACTCTTCTAATATTTGGCCTCATCCTTGGCCTACATCCTCTCTGTGAGGGGATTCACTAGGCCCTATTATGTGATAATCTACCTAGCCTCATCTTGACCCCCATGGAGCATATGAACATCAACTTGGGCTCTATCCCCCTCACCAATCAACTAATACTAAAATATGGTTATTTGTACAACCTCAACCCTTAGGGTGTCAATCTATGTTTATAACACTAATATTTGACCTTATGCATCTAAAATATACATGTAAATCTATGACACCCTAGACTCTAATCCTAAAATCTCTACCAATATAGCATCAACCTCCTACCATTATAGCATAAATCTATAATGGCCTAATTTTCCTATGATCTAGTCAACCCTAAAGGACATGCCTGCTCTGAAGCCTATCCCATGACCACATCCTAATCTAGTGTATCCTAACCATCATGACCAAGACCTTGTCCTCCATCCCATCCATGATTATATGACTGTCCCTCACTATTTATAATACTACTATTAATCTCAAACCAAGAATCTATAATCATAGGCACACATTATTATACTAGTGCCTATATCAACTAATAAGGAGGTGCCTTATCTATAATGGTACTTGCCCCTATACCTATCATCACTACTACTATTGTCTAGGCTACTAAGCCACATGTTAAACATATAGCCTCAACACTCATATTCCTGGTGGTTTAAGCCTAGTCAATCTAACTATCCCAAATTGAATCCACTATGATGTATATGCCCTTGTGATACTAAAAATCTACCACTCCTCTAATATAGGTCCACACAACTAGATGTACCACCATAAATATGTTAATTACCTTAATCTTAATATGGGAGACTTCCACTCACTAATCTCACACATCATATACGTGAAGTAATGAGTCCCCTTAGGAACATCCTACTATAATAAAAAATACCTATATATTTAGTTAGGATGATAATTCTCAATGGTGAAATCATTGTGACTTGTGATATAACAGGGGTAATCATGAACAATGTCACATACTTGTCCTCAAGTTATCCAAAAAAAATGTGCATATAAGGGTGCTAAATAAAATAAGCATATTTAATATCTTTAATAACCCATTGATAAATGGGCATGTATCCTTTGTATCCCCATTGCTCTCTTCCTATCAAGTTTGAACCATAATCTAGTAGATCCTATGAACCCCACTATCATCTCCATATAATGGGTTGCTCAATTATGATGTGCTCTCAAGCCCAAAATTGAAGCAACGTGTAAGGCATAATTATCATACCATGATGGTAAGACACCATATGTAAATCCATGTATAAATATATAAACACTATTAATGAATTATATAGCACCTTATTCTTATACACTTGGAAAATGCATATCATAGATGTACCTCTAGCTTCTATACCTTTCTCACTACCAAAAGACTCACATATATTAGCTCTTTATGCCTAATTACTTATCCTTAGTCTAACTAATGTTATTATGATGACTCAAACATTTTATCATGTTAATAATTTTATAAACCTACTTATCATTCATCTCTATAAGTTTTATACCTACACCTATTTATTTTCAAACTACCCAAACACTTGCATCCTAGTCAGATGCCTACATCAAAACAAGTGTCCAATTCTGATGCAAGCGTCTAGTTCCCTAAAGTCATCTAATTTTCAAATGAAATATATTCTTATGGCCAACCTAAGTGATTTAATGTGAGACATTATCCAAAGGTATTGGTATAAATACAAGATCAATCTTCATTCATTTATCACCTAGAATAGACCAAATAACTCACAAGGAAATTTACCAAAGGCATTCAATCAAGCACTAAAGTGAGAAAAACTTCCCTATTTTCTCATATTTATATATAAATCATAGGGAAAACACATCTAAAGGTTTG
>JARHVA010005344.1:0-7500 GCA_037957365.1 Torreya grandis
CACATTAACCATGCAAGTAAAGGTAATATTCATGTTGGCCTAGTCTAGCTATAGGAAACCTATTCTTGACACCTTAAAAGTCTATATAAATTATTATTGGAAGACATTATACTTCTATCCAATTGGTAAATCTTATTTAATTGATCAAGATTACCTTACTTGTCCAATAACCTGCAAATAGACTTATAAGTATAACTTCTAGAGCATTTTTTTTAATTTTATCCTTTAAAAGTGATAAATAATGGCTAAAATATATTCTCCTAAGACTCACATAGGTCACAAATTTTATTTCAATACATTTAAAGCTCATTATAACCATTTAGAAGACCAATCTTAGTCATTGAGTTCTTTAAGGGCAAAGATGGTAGTTTTTTGGTCTCTACACTCTTAATGATTATTCATAAATTTAAAAACCTTACTAGATGAAAAAATTCCATAAATATGGAGTATAAAAACCATATTAACATCCATTATTTTCACTTGGTCCCCTGCATCTTCTCTTTTAACATCTCACATGTTGAATTTGACCTTCTTGGGCTTGCAGAACTATGTGGTGAATGTTCAAGTGACTGTTTGAGCAAAACAAGTTTCCAAATGATTGATTTGACTTTAAAAACACCTTATATTAGATTTAGTCATGTTATATAAGGTATATATATTATTATATATATATTTTACCCCTTTTAATCCATTATAACTTGAAAAATCATATAGCAAGGTTTTGTAGGTAGTCTTATGATTTTGTTCTTAATTGCCTCTTTCATATGTTTTATCTTCATTTAAATGAGTAAATATACTATATAAAGTTAATTAATAGTCCCTTATACCATAAAATAATATTAAAACCTTATATTCAACACAACATACATGTTATCTTCCATATTATCTATATCCAGGCCTATAGATGTGTGTTCCATGCCTAAATCATTTCAAACATGATTTTAGTTTGATTTCCCTAAATTTAGTGATATCAAATAATATTTTAAATATTTATGAGTTAAATAACCCTATTTGAGGACATCTCAAATTAAATACTACATAGATTTTACAAAGAATTTTCTTATAAAAATTGTAGACCTACAGTCCACTAGAGCATGCATATATCAACTATTCCCCTCAAAGATGACCATATGGGTCTACCGGATATTAGATATTTATAACATGTCCATAACTCACCTAAATTGGTAATAAACCAATATATTTTATTATTTGCTTCAAGATTTAATTCAAAAGCAAAAAAAAAATCTTCTAGGCTTAACATGCCTAATACTTCCTTTAAGAGATCCTTGTTCTTTATCTGATAGTTATCTTCATGGAAAAGAGTATATACATTCCTAAAACCTTAATAAAGATATTATACATCCTACATGATGTTTTATACTACATATGTGTCTAGCACAAAAATTATAATTGTTCTCCATATCTAACATATAGGCCTATAGAGGATAAGTGATAATTCTAGATCTCTTAAGCCTTCTAGTGTATTTTATTGAGTTTATTGATCTTTGAAACTTATTAATTTACCTATGAGACTATTTAAAATATAATTTCATGCCTTTTTATCTCTCTTTCATGTGTTTAATTGAATAAACTATCTTGACATCTCAAATGTTCTACCATTTAGGCCTACAAAATCCACTAGCAAGCTAGTCAAAGAGGATTGTAAGTAATCCTTATGCTATTAGAGCCCATTATATACTCTAATATGATTTATAATCCTTGTATATAGTTTTAATCAGCTATTTAGGGGACTCCATTCACTTGATCATTTTCTCTTATCACTTTAAGGACACAGTAATTAGTAAAAAACCCTCCATCCTTAGGCTTTTTGACACTTGATCTCTATTAGTTTCAAGTTTTACACTTTGTAGGGTTGGGAGTGTCCATTAGTGACCCTTTAAAGTGTTAGGATATTATTAAAAATGTGTGAAAACTTACCAAAATCTTATAATTACATTTGACTATTCTCTATACAATAAGACCTCTATGATCAAGTTTGTAACCTACCTAGTATGGATATGTACCTATTTAATTCCTTCATGCTTCAAATGAAAGATAGGAAATGATGTGAGAGGGATTATGAAAGGACCTTTAAAAAAGTTATATAATCCTTTTTTTACAACAATGAGCTCACAAATTCTTGAAAATTTGAAAAAAAATGAGTTTAGGGGTTTTAGAGCACCTTACACTCTTAGTGATTGTTCATAAAGGATAGGGACTTGATTTGAGAAAAAAATGCCACAATTTGGAAGGTCGTTAGTGTCCCTTATTCCCATTAAGATATCTATTATTAACTTTCTCTCTCCTCCATGAACTAAGCATTGTAAATTAGCCTCAATCTAGCTACCAAGCACCTAATGGACCTTTTGATGCATTTTATACCTTGTTTTAAATTTTTCAAGCATATTTAAAAAAAAAAATTATCTTAAGAGATTAAATAAATGTTTCATTACCTAGAATTCCTTAAAAATGCATTTTCATTCTTTTTTTGACAGCTCATGAACTACATTTTTTAGCTACTTATAGGTTGTAATCATTATTTTCTATCTTGTAACTTCTATTTCATGTTAGAATATCTTTTTAAAGGCCCTTTGACAAGTGTATTTAATGTAAAATATAATCATTTGAAGTTTAGGACTAACCTACTACCTTAAATCACATTGAGTAAGACATGAGAGTGACTTTGAAGAGTTTATTTCTTTGTAATCTAACTTGTAGATCTATATCACATTTGATGACCTCATTTACACAAATATTCCTCATGTTAAGTCTTATTGGGTTGACCTAAGCATTTTTTAGATGTTGACACTAAGTGTTGTCATAATACATTCACTTGATAAAGCATAAAACCATGAGAAACATAAACCTTAACATTCAAAAAACACCTTAATTTGTCCAAAATTACCTTAACCTTTTTAAACCCTTCATAATACCTTATTTAGAAATGGAAACTAAGTCAAATGGTCAAGTTGCTGATGGTATGGGTTGACATTTAGCCCAGGAGGCCAAATTGTCAACATTTTTGGTGACTCACAGGGGTTGGTTAGCCTACTAATCAATTGTAAAAGTATTCTTAGTAATCCATTGGGACATGAAGTCATTTATCACTCAAGGACACCTTTGATTTAGACCTTGAAACTAAATGTAATCCCTTAAACAAGATAATACAACTCATAATACCTTCACAACACACAACCAAGTAAAGAAAAACATATACCTATGACATGAGGCATTTAGGGAAAATAAAAAATAAAAACACACGAAAAAATATGTGGTAGAATCACTTAGATTAAACAAATACTAACTTAGTATATACAAAAGAATTCAAGGCTTGTTTCACCTAAATCAAAAGAAAAAATTCTTAAGTCTTATCCATGTGGTGGATATGAATGAAGAACAAGATGCTACTTGAGCATTATTATTGTTTGATAAGTTATTCTCTTTCTTAACACTATTTTTATCTTACCTCTAAGTGAATAAAATGAAACAAAAATATCTCTTATGTATACAAATTGTTCTTGTGTTTCTATGATTACCTTATGTTATTCTCTAATGTTGAGAATGATTACCAAGTTGATCACATTATGATTTGTAGAGGAAGCTACAACCTTAGTCTCTATTGGTTCATTTAAATACTACTCTTGGTTCTCTATGACATCTTGAGATATATCATCCTACTTATCCATTGTTGTAAGATGTTCAAACTCTTCCAAGATATCTAAAAACTAATATCTAGCTTCATTAGGATCTTCATGAGATATGTCTTGATCAAAATCTTCTTAGATATGCTTTCCAACCTTGGAAAACATTTTATCAATGTCCTCACTTGGAAAGGTAGGCCTATAAAAATTCTCCACATTTTGAATGAGCTCAAGACAAAGTTACCACTCTTGATTGGGGAATTTTCTTTTTTTATTTGAATGGATCACATCCTCAATACCATATTTATCCTTCCAATTATGGACTACATACTTTTCAAGTAATTCAAAATACTCAATGGATTCATGGTATAGCTATAACTTGGCTTCATTAAGGTTTTCCTCTTTCTCATTAGGAGCCATTACAACATTGATCAAACCTTTACCATGCTTATGTTGGGGAACACCACTTTCTTCAAGGTTTGTTATAACTTTCAATATGAGAGGACACATTTTATTTCTATAAGGATTGAGGGAGAATTAACATATTAAAATTAAGGAATAGACCTTTATTTTGTGTCTTGCTCACTTGGAAAGACAACACCCTCAGTTTGATCATAGATTTATTGTTTGACGATTAGATTTATTTCTCCATTTTTGAGCTCATCTCTCATGAAGAAATCATCCTCTAGAGTGATTAAAATTTGTTAATTTGGATCAAATTCTCTTGATTTCTCATTTTAATTATGTACTTTATCATTCATGCCTTATTTAAATATTCATACTTGTGGTTGTGTTTGTGCTCCAAATTGATAGTAGGCTGATTACAACTTTCTCCTTGAGTCACATGCTTCTCTTAGATGTTGTATTCACTCTTAAGGTCTCTACCCACCACACCAAGTGGTATTTATTCAAGTAAGCCAATGTTAAATTGATAAAAATATTTTTTAACCTCTCTATGAATCACCACACCTTCATTCATATCATCATATTTCTTACACTAGGACATGTCATCTTATGTGTTCATCACTACAATATTTGTAATTATTTCAAGTTAATCCTCTTCCATTTTAGTGGCATAAAGACTTTGAATATTATAACTAAGGTATTTGGTCCTAGAAGGTTTCCATGTGGTCATGTCTTCATCATCCTCTCTTGATAAATTATCCTCTTCCTCTAAATGCTCTTCTTTATCCATATATACAATAGGTCCTCCTTTGGAAAGGTAGATGTTAGGGGGAAATAACGTCCAATTGGTGGAGTAGGAACATAGGGAATTATGGGATATTCTTGATTTGGTTTTGAGGTAAAATAATAATTAATAAGACTTTGAGATCTACAATTGAAAATGAGGAAAATAAAATTATGCTAGAGAGGCTCCATTCTTTTATTTCCAATAAGAAACAAACCTATCAACTTCTGATAAACTATGATCTTCATGAACAACTTTAGTTAGATGGGTGCTTGAAGGGTTTAAGAAACTTGGAATATTTCTTGAATTGGCTTATATAACTTTCTCCTTATCTTTAATTTGGATTGAAATATGAGGAGTGAGTGAGAAGCTTGGAAAATTCCTCGGTTTAGCCTCTACAACCTTCTCTTCTTGGTTTTGATTTAGCATGGGAGGATTCATCCAACAAGGTTGACATGGGGTATAAGGAGGATTATAGGACTAATTACATTGATCTTATTACTCCTTTAAATCTAATAACCCACTGCCAATGGTTTGAATTAAGCCTTTATTGCCACTCATTAAAGTAACTAGTGGTATCTTGAAAACATTGGCTAGACTAGTAGAATTGCACTTGTTGCATTAAAATGATAACCAACTCATTATTGAGGTATTGAGAAATGTATTTTATGTCCAAGAGTTCATTATAAGGGCTATTTTGATTAGGTGGTTAGGGAGGGAAGGAAGGATAGTATTATTAATAGCAAGACTACTCATACTAATAGTTAGAGCCATATGGGGGAACATAGTATCATTGTAGAACTGATATAGATCAACATAGGGATGATATATATCATTATAATATTTATAAGGTGTAAAATATAAATTCCCTCCATATCCAGCTATCAAACTTCATGAGGCCAATAAAGATAAGATAAATTATTAATAATTCTTTAAAATAGGTACTTGGGTTATTAGAACCAGTTGATTGAACTTGGAGTCACCATTGATGTTTGATAGGAATGCCTCCAAAGGTTGGTATATTGAATAACACACTAGAAATTCTATAATAAATGAAGTATTTTTTATACTTGTCCCACTAGGCATGCCAAAAATTGTTCTCACTTTGTGTTTCACCCTTGAAGACGCTTGTTTCAGGATGTCTTCACCCAATTGACAAAATGGGATCTCTCTAAGGTAGTGTAGGGCCTATAACTAGAGAGAACCTCTAAAGAGGGATGGATACCCTTATAAAACACCTAGAAATAAACTCTTTTCTACTCTAGAAAGGAAAAGAGAGTAAGAAAATTGAAAGTAAAGAAAGGTGATACACCAAAATATTGACCTCCACTTGTCTATGCACTTATGAAGTTATGAAAGACTAATTAGATCACACAACTCTGACTTGATGTTCTCATCACATCAGTGTTTCAACATAAATGTCTTGGAAGATGCATGAATTATGAGGGATAACTAAGAGGTAAAATAAATCAACAGTAATGATAAATTTCCATATCTAATTCCATACACAACTAGCTACAACACTTCATATTACCTACAAATAGTAATCATACATTCAAAAGGTAAGGGTGAGAGGATAAAAAGGAGAGAGTTATGATAATACCACTATCAATCATGAAAAATCACAAGAATACACTATAAGCAAGATTGAAGAAGGATAAAACGAACTTATTATTTGTCTCAAAAAGTAAAAATAAGTGTTAACTTGAGTAGTACTTTACCATACTCAAAATTGAGGATCCACTTACAATCCATTTAAGGCCAATTTAATAGAATAAATTTTTATATATATATATATATATATATATATATATATATATATATATATATATATATATATATATATATATATATATAGAGAGAGAGAGAGAGAGAGAGAGAGAGAGAGAGAGAGAGAGAGAGAGAGAGAGAATGGACATAAAAAAAGTACATGACAAATGTCATCCATCATCAAATCAATTACATATGTAAAAAGAAGGTGGAGAAAATATTAATATAATTTATCTTCAACATGTGTTTCTTGGTATGATGATGTCTTCATTAAGGTGGTATAGGAATGACCCTTCAACTGCTTATGACTCATCCCTCTTTATTTGAAACTACCTTTTATTGGAGTAAGAGTTATAATTTATTGGTTTGACATATGTCCTACTTGGAATTATTAGCATATTTATACACTCTTACCATCTTGGTCAGATGATAATTAAGTTTATACCTCCTTATATTGATCTTTTATATAATTATGCTAAATAATATCAACTTCTTCCCTTCATGGTGATGAAGACAAGCCCATCTTTCAAGCAATATCTAGTATTGTGGTTTGAAAGCTATAACAACCACTTGTCAACTCCAAATAGGTATTATATAAGATTAAAAAACCTCTATTTAATGTCATAAACATATCCAAGAACTGATATGTAGGTGTATTAGGTATATATAGTTCTTCAAGATTGTGCTCAACATATAACAAAGTCTCTATAAGATACACTTGATAGAACTACTTTATTATGTTATTTTAGGCTTTTTATAAATATAACATAGATATACAAATCCATTTCATTCACCATTTTCTATATTTATATGATGTAGAGTGAAAATACCTTGAAATAAGCTTCGTAAAGTTGATCAAGGTCATGTCCTTCCTTGAAAAACCTCAACACCATGAGACTA